>RJVU01016332.1:2292139-2338259 GCA_003731715.1 Anabarilius grahami | reverse complement strand
GGCAGCAAAAAATGGATGCTGGGGGGGGGGGAAAGAGAAAGGAGCACATTATCATGAGTCCAGAGCAAGGCCGTCTCCACCCCGGCCCGAGGAGGCGTGGGCATGGGAGAGTAGCTGGGGAATTCTAATGGCATTTATTCTTCTCTCGGAAACAGGATAATATGTCAGTTGTGTCTTGCGAATGAATCCATATTGTCTGGCTCCTTAAATATTCAAGGAGTTTTATTACTCACAGGTCCTGTTAACACCGTATTTGTTCCCTAGCAATGTGGCACCCTATTTTTCCTCAGTAATTTGCTCTATTCTTTGTAAACATACACTCAAGTCAATGTTTAAATTCATTCTCCGTCGCAAACAATGTATCTTATTAGCACTCTTGGGAATGGCAAGAGAAAATGAGCAAAAGCAGTAAAACACTATCCATTTGCTGTATGAAACCCTGTTCATTTCCTTTATGTAATTGGTATAGCTGGGTTCTACAACCCAGTTCTATCTATCTACCATCCATCCATCCATCCCTCCATCTGTCTATCAGCATATAAACCTTCAAGCTTCAATGCTTTTAAGCTAATATTTACAGTTTATCTTATACATCTTTGTTTTTCAAATTAAATTTAAATTAATTAGTAATTAGTAAATTGCTATCTCAGTTCTAATTTAATTCAAATAAAAAAAATGAATTCACATTCAAAAAGGCATTTGTCCTTGATAACTTTTTTTTTACAAAAATCTGTCCTGCATGACATCTCCGGGAAAAAATAATTAATTACTCCTTAGAACACTGATTTTATTCCAGGGATGCTGCAGGTTTCCCACTATCTAAGAAATTGCTGTTTCAAACACCTGTGGTCCACAAATATAGCACACTAATAAAAACCTTGTTTATCCCTGTTCTAGGAGAACCTATATGGCATCAGAGAAAGAAATTATCACACTGTGCCAGTAATACCTGCTTTAGCGAGTACAGGATGCGTCTACAGGAGGGATTAGCCCTATTGATCCCAGTTGGCAGACAGAACTATTTGAAAGTCAGAACAATCACATCAGGAACAGACTCTGTGGGCATGTGGACCAAAGGAAATGGTAGATGTAAGATAGTCACAGAAGAGTGTATAGAGCAACAGGGGAAAATGCTCAATAGATAACAGGGAACTAACACAACTATTAGCAACAACAGCTTCTCCTATTCACCTCACAACTCATTTCACCCTTCTTCCCAAAAAGGTGAAATGAATAATTTCATTATGCTTTCTCCTATTATAGTTATGTGCGGAAACATAACTGTCATTTGTACCTTGGTTAATGAAATGTGCACTTGGCACATGCTCAGTTTTAACGTTCAATCAAATTTTATTTTAAAATTTATTATGGAATGCTGCAGTGTATTTATCTGTGCACATCAATATTATTTATTTAATTCATGTGCCAGCAACCTGTTATTAACATTATCCAATGATCCAATCAATTCCCGATGGACAAAATCATGCCCCACCTTGTTCGAGAAGCCTTTTCACTTGGATATACGTCACAATAGAGAAGAAAAGACAATCACAATTTTCTCTTTATTGGTTAAAAATCTGGATTAGCACTTACCTTTTCTATTTCTAATCTATCTGTCTTTCTATTTATTTACTAAAAAACCACAAAAAAAAAACACCTTGCTACATGCTATAGCAACTAGTTACTAAAAATAACTAGTTGAAACCACTTGAAACTTTTTACAGTGTAGAATAATTGGGACTTGACACAGCACATGCTGTTACTTACCGTTGCCCACTTGTTGATTCGATTGCTTCTTTTGTTCTCAATTGTAAGTTGCTTTGGATAAAAGTGTCTGCTAAATGATTAAATGTAAATGTAGTAATTAAAAGGTTGTAGGTTCAAACCCAGTGTAACCCCTTTAAATTAAGAAAAGATGCAGCAGCCTCTCTTTTCAAGTTCAGGTTGTGATCATCTGTATGAGAGTAAAGATCTGAATAATTTAGAAAAGAGCAAATTTGTAAAAGAGTAGAGAAGAGGGGAAAACAATAGCCACATTTACATGGACACTTTTGGTTTCAATCTGAAAACTTTTGAACAGGATAAAGATGTCCAAATCTTTATTATTTTGTTTAAATATCTCTCTCTCTCTCTCTTTTTTCATTTAGTACTGCCCTTCGGAAGTAACAGAAGACACTTAAATGTTTGCCAGAAGACAAATTAAGTACAAAATTCAAAAGGTTTTCACCCCCCGGCTCTTAATGCATCGTGTTTCCTTCTGGAGCATCAGTGAATGTTTGAACCTTTTTTAATAGTTATATTTAAGTCCCTCAGTTGTCCTCAGTGTTAAAAGATGGATCTCAAAATCATACAGTCACTGCTGTAAATGGTTCAAATACGCAAAAGATGCTGGAATTTTTGGGACTTGGAGGATTTTTTTGAAGAATATTGTGCAGTTTAACTGCTCAGGACAAACAAGGAACTCAGGAACAACCATCACAAAACATAAAAAGAGTCATGGATCATCCAGGTAACCAAACACAGTATTAAGAACCAAGGGTTCATAAACTTTTGAATTGGGTCATATTTATATATTCAGCTATTTTTTTGTCTTGTAGACTTTATGTAAACATCGTTTATGTCAAATATCTTACTCAGGACAGTACTAAAAAAAAAACGACATGCATTTTGTATGATCCCTCTTATTTTGTTAAAATTATTTACATTTTCACAATTCTGCAAGGGGTTCACAAACTTTCAAGCAGCACTGTATATATTTATATAGTCTGTGGAAGGTGTAGTACCATAAAATGTCGAATGCAATGATATGATGTCCTACCTGCCTGTCAACTTATGTATTTCCATTCCTCCACGCACCCTGCTCGCACAGACATCACACGTCATCAGCACATTTCATGCTATGCAGAGTTAGACAGACGTCACTCACCCAGCACTGCAACAAAAACAGCTGCCAACTTTAACTGTTCTCTTGAACCAAAACAACGAGCTTATGCTACATTCACGCCATAATGTCATTTGGAAGAGATGTAAATCCATGACGTTATACTCGGAGCGGTTTGTGACTTGAATTTATGCGACTTGAATTCAATGGCAACACTATCAACGCCGAAACGAATCTGCAGCAGTCAGGTGGTACAGGGCAGTGCTCTTTAAGTTGTTTATGTTCATTATTATTGTAAAGTTATATGTGCTTTGAGACATGAGGTATTTTAACGCAGTCTCTCGTGACGCTTTTGTTTGCTCCCTGCTGTACGTTAATGTGTTTTGAAGGAGGCATGACATTGGAGAGTGCTCTGAAGGGAGGGTGGGATCTTATGCTTTCAAAGCTAGCTCGCTACTGCTAGCCTCTCCAAAAATAGCATGTAATCTTTTGGCATGCGCACACTGCACGAATATACAGAGTTTTCTCTCTTTTATTCCGATTGAGGTTTTTATATGGAGCATTTTCATTCGGATTGGACTTTTAAACCGATTATAATCGGAATACAATGCTCCATGTAAACGCTCCTATAATGTGTTGTAAGTTTATTTTCAAATGAGATTGTGATAAGAATTTATACTCTTTACAGATTTTTCTGTAGTTTTGTATGATGTGAATAATTAGCAGTTGAAATCTGAAGAGAACAAAAACTGAAGATGTGTAAATGCTGAACTGTATACATTATGAATTAGTGATTAGATTTTCTGTAGATTAGTATTCTCTCTTGCATTCTGCCTGGAAGTGTTAATGTGCAGTCACAAATATGAATTCCATCACGGAACAGATTTGAGATCCTACATCTGGTACCTTTGATTTAATCTCAATCTCAAAGTGAATGAGATCATACAAGTAAGCAGTCTGTATTGCGCAGTTTTTTTTTTTATAACCTCTTCCATCAGAGTGATGACGTTGGATGATCAAATGGCAAGTCAGCAGAATCCCATAATCTCGTCACACAGGGGAGTGCAGCTGTGCATTCAGAATGCAAAAGAAACTCATGGATACAGATACAGAAATTCAAACACACTCAGTACTTTGAATTATTTCAGACAAAAGTTTACCCATTGAATGCAAAGCAAAACGTGTCACCAAACAATTAATATTAATGTATTGCGGATGCTTTCCTATAGGTCATTTTTCACATTATGAAATTATAGACATTTTTCCCTTTCTGCTGCAAGGAGTTCTAACATAAAGTGATCAGTCACATGGTATGTGAAAAGGAGTAAGGGGGAATGCTCAGGTATAGCTTGAAGCCAGTGGGGCTGTCGGTAAGAACAGGTCCAGTCTAGTCAAATCAGGTATGAGTCTTTATTGTTACATCCAAGCAGGTATTGTGTGTATATGTGCATGTATCTGCGTGTGGTTTCTACAATGGAACAGAGATATACAGTTTTAGTTTACTAATAAACAATGGTAAATCAGTTACAAGGCAACTACAAATACTCCATTGAATTCACAGGTAATTAAGTAATATAAACAATACATGAGGCTACCTACTCATTCTATAAGCTAACTAAAGCACATGCCTAAACAGGAAATATAACAAACCTGAAACACATTTAGGCCAAACTTAAGTCATACAAAATCTCTAAATATCAAACAAAAGCACATACATAATCAATTATGCACACGAAGGAAAAACAAAGGAGTAGACTCAGTCCTCTGCACAGTATAGCCACATGCAACAGAAAAGGAAAGCTGTGGGCACAGGTGCAGCTAATAAAGCCTGTGAGAGTTCTAACTGGCTTGTGATTGGGTGGGTGGAGCTTGGGGCTAACAGGGAAATGAACAAGCTATGAGGGGCGTGGCACTTGCCTTAAGGCTGCAGCTTAGGGGCACAAAACAAAACAGTATTATTTAACATTTAGAACATGCTGGAATTTTCCACTCACCCCACTACATGTTACATCTGCAAGGTTTGATCCTTGAACTACCACTATTGCATTCTTCAGTGAGGCATTAAAGTCCCCCTAAAATCAAAATGTAAGTTTTTTAGCTTTTAGTATGAATATGTTAGCCTTAAGTTTATGAATAAGCTGGTGCGTTCGAAAACAATGACAAAATTCACATTTAGGAGATATAAGCATTCAAAACTTGAAGTCTCTCACTTCCGCTAAAATGGATCACGGATTTTCATGACATCACATCACACTTCAGTTTCTTGTCAAATCTTCTGTCCAATAAAATTCTCTCTAGAATCTGAAGTCTCGCCCCTCCTACACTACACTGAAACTGCGGCTGAAATCGGTCATTTGTTCACACATTTACTAGTTTTTACATGGTGAATGGCACATAGTACACTATATAGAGAATAGGGGACGATTCAGACAGTGTAAATATGCCTTCCTTTGACGCGAATGAAGTCCGTTTTCGCGTTAGTGTCCCGTGAACTGCCGCAACGTGAGCAGTCGCCTCCGATCCAGAGACAGGAGAGCACAGAGGGGATCACAGAGGGGATAATAATGTAAATGTTGTTCATCTTCGGAACACAAATTAAGATATTTTTTATTAAATCCGATGGCTCAGCGAGGCCTGCATAGACAGCAATGGTACTTCCTCTCTCAAGATCTATAAAGGTACTAAAAACATATTTAAATCAGTTCATGTGAGTTCAGTGGTTCTACCTTAATATTATAAAGCGACGAGAATATTTTTTTGTGCGCCAAAAAAACACAAATGAATGACTTTTTAACAATATCTAGTGATGGCCGATTTCAAAACACTGCTTCATGAAGCTTCGGAGCTTTACGAATCAAATCAGTGGATCGGAGCGCCAAAGTCATGTGATTTCAGCAGTTTGGCAGTTTGATACGCGATCCGAATCACTGATTCGACTCAAAAGATTCATAACGCTCTGAAGCAGTGTTTTGAAATCGGCCATCACTAGACATTGTTAAAAAGTCGTTATTTTATTTTTTTGGCGCACAAAAAATATTCTTGTCGCTTTATAATATTAAGGTAGAACCACTGAACTCACATGAACTGATTTAAATATGTTTTTAGTACCTTTATGGATCTTGAGAGAGGAAGTACCATTGCTGTGAATGCAGGCCTCGCAAAGCCATCGGATTTAATCAAAAATATCTTAATTTGTGTTCCGAAGATGAACGAAGGTCTTACGGGTGTAGAACGACATGAGGGTGAGTAATAAATGACATTATTTTCATTTTTGGGTGAACTAACCCTTTAATAATAATAAATCACCTTTTGTAGAATGGATGTTAAGGGTTCTTAACCCCCCCCCCAGTGCAAACCCCGCCTTGCAACCAATTCCATTGGTTAAGAATAAGGTGTTGGGTGGGATTAGGGTTTAGTTTTGTTCTAGCATTCTGGTAATCAATACAGTGACTGACATGACCAAGGAAATCTTTAGAATCGGCGGCAGGGAAGAGTTTGTGCTGAACTGGTTTGGGGGGAAAAAATCATGCGTCCTGATGAGGTATTCATTAAGCAGTCTTTTGTTCTTCCGTACAACTTTATTGGGTGTTGCACATTGATTTTAGACTCCCACAATGCACACAAGGAGTGCTCACACTTTAATTTCTGAACATAGTGATGTTTATGTAAAGGCATTAGAAATGATCTGGCCTTCGCTCTGGGGACTGAGAGAAACCCACAGCTCTCAGGGGTACTTAATGTGATATTCCGAGGAAGAAATGTCTGCTGTCTTCGACATCCAAAGATTTTAAATTGGTTTTATAAGAGTGTAAAAACATACTGTTCCTCTCAAGGGATGAGAATTAATTAGCCTCACCATCTGGTAATTACGGTAAAAAACAGTAGGTGAGATTGTTGATAATCGTTGACATGCATAGCGTTTCAACTCACTCTCGTTTCATGGGGCTTGTATCAGAATATTGCTTGCTGTTCTGTTTACACTGAATGAGATTATCTGTGTGAGTGCTCACTGTTACCACATAGAGCACTTCTTATCCACAGTCTAATAACTTACTTCACAACCTCAGGTGAGCAATATCTCTGAGTCTGAGTTAGCATTCTACCCACTTTTCCCATTTTGCAGTCCATTTTCAATGGTCCTATAAGGTTGCTGACCCGCCCTTATAATATGGATAACCTAGTTTGTAATTTTTTGTTTGTATGTGTCTTAAGCCCAAATAACTCAGTATTAATTGCATTTGTATCAGAAAACATGTCAATGTTAAAAATAACTGTTTAGTGTGGAAAAACATTGTGTAAAATTAATGTGAAGCATACACACATTTTGGGTAAGTTATGTGAGTGGCTGTTAATTTATACTGATGCTACATTTAACACTAAAGAATAAAGGGTTACACTTTAATTTCAAGGGAGAGTAGCTAGTAGCTGTTGATTTTTTTGCAGTTTTTTTTTGTTAAAAAGGGGAAAGATAAAGTCAGTCAGTTCATTTTTAAACAGTTTCTTGCTTTTTTGCACATTGATTTGTTAGGGTTAAGATATTATATATTATATACTTTTTTACAGATATTATACACTTTATATACTGTCTGTTTATCTTAGCTAATCATACAAATAGTGTGGTTATAGCACTCATACATTTTTGTATGTTTGCACACACAGAAATGTACATTATTAAGGTATTATTGACAGCATCTAAAACAATAAGCATTTCACCTATACAACTTTAGAGACGTAAAAATGTTTACAAATCTTTTTAGATTCATATTGAATTTATTGAATTCATTAGTGGATTTTATTTTATTTAATCAATTAGATTAATGAAATATGTTCAGTTGCATCACATTTATGTAACACATTTGCATAATTTGACAGTTTATGATTTTTTACCTTGTATATTAAAATGTAACTATACAAACTTATTTATAATGTAAATATAAAGGATTGGTAAAGATGTTTATGTTTCTAAAGCATTCACAAATACTTACATTTTAGATGCTGCTATTATATCTGTGACGACACAGGAAACAGGTTTGAATCCAAATGCAAGCTTTTTATTAGATAAGAGTGTAGTCGTACAGGCCAGGTCAAAACAGGGGTAAACAGGAACAGCAAGGGACAGGCAGAATCATGGTCACAGTACAGGCAGTAGATCGGGGCAGGCAGATATCATTCACAGGTCAGGAAACAATACACAGTCCAAAGGTATGCAGCAGAGAATCATAAACAGGTAACAGACAGGATCGGAGACAGGCAGACAGAATAACAACGCTCAGAAATGTAACAGAGTTAACAAGACTTCGCAATGATGTGTGGTGAATGAGAGTCTTTTATAATCCGGTTAATGTGCTGCAGCTGGGTGTGGTGATTAGTGATTAGTGTGGAGTGTGTGCAGGTGACTGGCAGGGAGGATTGTGGGAATTGGAGTCCGGGAAGTGACAGGAATCGTGACATAATGCCCCCTTCCGGAAGGCGCGCCCTCGCGCCGTGAATGTCATAACAGGGGAGGGGGGGGTGGGTGCTTTGGAGACCTACTGGCAGACGGGTAAGTGGTCTCCAGGGCAGGAGCAGGAACCCTAAGCGCCACGGCGGGTCAGGTGCCTCGGGCAGCCACGGCAGTTTGGGAACCTTGGGACGCCAAGGCGGGTCAGGAGAGTGGGACTGCCATGGTGGGTCAGAGGCCGTGGGTGGCCATGGTGGGTAAAAAGCTGGTTCGTGGTGGGCTGGAGCTGGTTTGTCGAAGGCCGGAGCGGGCTCGTGGGCTGCTGGAGTGGGCTCTGGTGCGGAGTCTGGAGCGGGCTCGGCGAAGGCCGGAGCGGCCATCTTGTCCGTAGGCACTGGCGGAGCGGCCATCTTGTCCGTAGGCACTGGGGTAGCGGCCATCTTGTCCGTAGGCACTGGCGGACTTGAGTGTATAGCAACCGGCGGGCTTGAGTGCGAAGCGGCCGGCGGAGGCTTCGGAATTCCAGCGGTTCGTGCTGATGTCAGCGGTGGATCGTCCACATTGGACAATAATCCTCTCCGCTCTCGGACGGATCCAGAGACGTGACGTGACTCTGGGCGGTCAGCGGAGGCGTGAAGTGGCTCTGGGCGATCCACTGTGACTTGACTTGGCTCCGGAAGTTTAACTTGGACTTGACGTGGCTCAGTAAGATCAACTGTGACTTGACTTGGCTCATGAAGATCAATTGTGACTTGACTTGGCTCATGAAGATCAATTGTGACTTGACTTGGCTCATGAAGATCAACTCTGACTTGACTTGGCTCATGAAGATCAACTCTGACTTGACTTTGCTCATGAAGATCAGCTGTGACTTGACTTTGCTCATGAAGATCAACTGTGATGTAACTGTGTTGTTGTTGTTGTGACCGCCATTTTGTGAGTGTTCTCTATGGCGGCAGCCATTACATGAGGAGACGAGGTGTCGCGTTCCTCCGCGACACCCACAGTAAAAAGTGAACCAACTGTGAGCAGGGCAAAGTCCAAAAATTCCACGAACGACCCTAGGGGACCATTAGTGACTAAATAGTCCTTTAGTGGTTCGTTTAATCCATAACCGAAGAAATCAATGAGAGCACAGTCAGGCAGGTCAGATAAATAGGCAATATCCAGAAACTTCTGAATATGGTCCTCGAGGGTACAATTACCTTGACGAAGGCGGACGAGACATATTGCTGGGTCCATGCTGAGGCCGGAAATGCTCAAAAAGCTGCTGGCTCCCGGTATGGCAAAGTCTTCTGTGACGAAGCGGGAAACAGGTCTGAATCCAAATGCAAGCTTTTTATTAGATAAGAGCGTAGTCCTACAGGCCAGGTCAAAACTGGGGTAAACAGGAACAGCAAGGGACAGGCAGAATCGTGGTCACAGTACAGGCAGTAGATCACAGGTCAGGAAACAATACACAGTCCAAAGGTATGCAGCAGAGAATCATAAACAGGTAACAGACAGGATCGGAGACAGGCAAACAGAATAACAACGCTCAGAAATGTAACAGAGTTAACAAGACTTCGCAATGATGTGTGGTGAATGAGAGTCTTTTATAGTCCGGTTAATGTGCTGCAGCTGGGTGTGGTGATTAGTGATTAGTGTGGAGTGTGTGCAGGTGACTGGCAGGGAGGATTATGGGAATTGGAGTCCGGGAAGTGACAGGAATTGTGACAATATCCATATTTTCGGAATTTTTCAACGTATATCTAAACATAAAAAATTTTAGGAATACCAACAAATAATAATGAAAGCAGTCTGAATATTTATGTACAGTCAAAATTCTCTAGTGTTATTATTTGCACTAGCAAATGTAGAAGTCAAACTGACATGTATGTAATGATGTGTGACAGTTCAGTCTGACATCTGTCAGTGAGCCGAAATCAAAGTGATTGCATCTCAAATGCATTTTAGCACCTAATTCAGTCAAGCATATTTTTATAGACATACATATACTGTAGACATTTCTTTTTTTATTTCATTCATCAATTGTCTCCTGCCACCAATGGTTTACTCAAATCTATAATGCCATATATGATATAAAGAAAGCTTATTTTCCTAAAAATTACACAAACAGTGTCACTTCTTTTCCTCTGCTGAAGCTGGCAATCCAAAATGTGACCCTCTTATCCCCTCAGTGCTGCAACAATAGCTTTGCTATATATGGACCAGGTGCGTCACAGAACAAAATACACCCTTGTGACGTGTCACCATACCCCCCAGACAACCTGACAGTCAACGGTGTGGTAAAAGTCACAACCTGTTCTGTCCTCTCCAGCTGCAATGCCTCTAAAAGCATCCCTCCTTGCACTTAAAAGATGTCACTCACTGGTCCTGAGTCAGCAATGGCTGCACTTTAGCCATATCTGTGTTTGCTGATGTCAGGGGTCTTCAATTCCCCCACTCGCACTTGAACACACTAACATGCTCTTCAGGTGAAAGGGAGACGAAAAGTAACCCTTTTTAAGTTCCTTTTCAATCTTTGTCCATCCATTTTTCTTTCTTCTCCTCCGCCCCTCAATAGCTACAGAGAGGTTGAAGTGAATGGTCTAGTATATGTGCTGAAACAGAGAGGACAATAATCTTCTGAAGCAAATAGTAATTTCTCAATGGCCATTTGATTCCACTCAGGATGCATTTCCCACCTTAAATCTCTCTAGAGCCTTTTCTTTCATTGTGAGCGAGTGATTTATACCCACTCACTCTGAATAAAAGACCTCTGCCACCAATTAGATGATGGCAGTTGTCTGTCAGGCTGTCTGGGTAGTCAGCCTTGTTCAAATTTATTGTTCCTTGATTGAAGAGAGAAACTCATTCGGTGCAAGTGTGAACCGGGTACCAAGCCCTCCGTGATGCCACTTGCGTTCCATCTCCTGCCAGCCCGTCTAATAATGCGTTTAACTTTTTTCTAAGATGCACCTATGGTTCTTAATGAGATGACGAGGGACCTGAGCAATTAAGTTTTTCAGCTGTCAGACACATTTGAAAAACGATGAAAGAGTCCTCGAATGTATTGCTCCGTCGTTGAGAGAGTTAAGAACAGTTTGACTGGAATTTCTTTTGCATGCGCATTCCATATTTTAAGCATATTAAAGGCATGTTGTATTTCACATTTTGCTGAATGATTGAAGAGCCGTCATCGAGAGCAGAGCAAGGGAAAGGTGATGGAGACAGTCACCCCAAATCATAATAAATGCATTAAACATTTGTCTAAGATCATTCCAGATTGAAGCCTCACACAAGACCGTCAGCTCCACAAGAAACCGCCAAACCTCCAGATGCAGTTTGGGCTCGTTTCCATTTCATTGAGGTCGTCTGCACTCCCACGGCTTCATCTCATAAAAAAATAAACCTCCTCCTCGAACATCACACGTAAATTCAGGGTAAATTCCTTTTGAGGGTTGAGTATTTGTTTAGAGAACTGAAGCTTAAAGAGATTAAGATGACATTTCAGTGTTCACAGTGTTTACGGTTCTGCTCTATTTGTGTCTTAATGTCTTGCATTTTAAACACATTGGGCATTTTCTGCTAAAATGTGGATCATCTGCTCTCTCCTGGATACGGATTTAGAAATAATACAGCGCAATCTCCAGCTCCTCAAGTGCTGGTGTATTTTGACAGTTTGAAGTTGAGCCGAGTTTCAAAAAGAAGTGTCTACAGCAAGCTAGGGGAATCAAATTCAGGTCAAATTCTGTGATCCAAAGCAGATTGCTTTTATTTTGTACATCACAAACACAATTGCTTTTTGCAAACCTTTCCACAAAGAGAAAACTTTAGGCAAGATCCGTTTCAAGAGAAGTCAGGCTCGTGGTCCCGTATAGAGCACCACCCCATTGGAAGTGACAGAATCGATGGCCGCTTTCCTTAAGGCTGAGAATTAGAGTATTGATGCTTTTGTGATTTTCTTAATGGCTTACTGGCAGGCTGACCACTTAATTATCTTAAAATGGCTGAGAAATACTCAGCTAGATGATGTTATATTGAAACACAGTGTGAAATCACAGAGAATGTATGCAGAACGTGTACAGCTGCTCAAGCTGAAGACCGAAAAACATAAGCATCCCTCGTGCGATGGCTGTTATAATTATCGTTGCTGCAGCAACCGAGCCTCCTCGTCAAGAAAGTGCATGCCAAGTCGCACGCTTTGATTTTTAAGCTCATTCCACAGAGGTTAGAAATGAATAGATTATTGAAGAGATCTAATGCATTTGGTGATATGTCTTTTGTTTTTCATTTATGTTTAACTGCAGAATCGATTTGGGGATACGTCTGTGGCAAGTTGTGATTTTTAAGAGAATCATAAGCAGCATTCTCCTATTTGTGCAAATTAATGAATATTTGAGTTCTTGCATAAAGTGGCCCAAAAATTTTTTGGACACGTAAACATCTATCAATTTCATTGCACGATACATAATAAAATATCAAGCCATGTTGCAATCACTTTTTTAGTGGATTTAATCAAGTGTTCTAGCAGAGTTCAACACGTTGGGCATATTTGATATCCAGATAATGTCCAAATATCTAGATTTTAACTTTTTGTTGTGAAATTTTAAATTTTTGCTGTTGTTTGAAAAGGGATTTTTCTTATGATCTCTTATGCTCACCAAGGCTGCTTTTATTTGATCACAAATACGGTAAAAACAGTAATGTTGTGAAATATGAATACAATTTAAAATAACTGTTTTCTACTTTAATATATTTTAAAATGTAATTTATTCCTGTGGTGGCAGAGCTGAATTTTTTTAAGCAGTCTTCGTGATCCTTCATTCTATGTCATTTGATCAAATCATTCTAAAATGCTGATTTGTTGCTTGGGAAACATTTAGAATTTTTTTTTTAACACTATTTGGTAATACTTTAGAATTAAAGTATTTATCCCTCATTAATGCAGGACAAATGAGTTGTTTTTCATTAACACTTCAGCTACTACTATTAACTAATATGGAAACAAGATTAACTAATCAGTAAGTAATGGCAAATTTAGGACTGAGTTTAGGACTGAGATTGTTCCTTAGGTAATCAATAATTACTGAATGAAATTTAGAACTATTAGCTATGTCAAATTATAAAGAATTACCAATTAATTACTAATCACAACATTGACGTGTCTAAGGTAGCAGGCTCCGGCCCACGGCGGATGGCGGCGACTCCTCCGCTCCCTCCAGGACGGCAGCCACCCCACCTCGTCCCAGGAGCACGGCATCCGGGTCTCCGTCCCACCTTTCACAAGGCTCCAGTACCACCGCCTCGGGCAGCCTCTCGCGGTCTTCACTCCCGCGCTGCCCGAACTCCACAGCACCGCGATCCCCCTCAGCAGTGAGGGCTCTCAGACAGCAAGTCCCTCCTTCCTCCCGGGTTTCGGCACCAATGTAACACAGTTCGTATATGTGGGAAGAAGGAGGCAGGAACCGGCGAACATTCAAACAAAAACTTTAATATATAAATAAACCAACAAAACGAAAGTAATGCCGGCAGACCCTCGCGGACGTCTGTCGGCCACACAAACATAATAAAACATAACGTAAAGTCCAGGCCTGGTCCTCTCTCGTCCTTCACTGTCGTCGCTCCTCCTTTTATGCCTCCGGAGCTCCTCCATGAGGGACTCGAGGCCGGCGCGCCTCGCAGCTGATGCTCGTTAACACTCGCGTCACCGGCCTCGCGCCGTTCCCTCACGGCTCTCTCCCGCCCTGCTCGTCACAATCTCCCTTTGCATTGAACTTTGAGAGTCGTAACTTGGCAGATGTTGTTTATGTTTAAACAGCAACATTACACACTAACTAAAGTTAAAAAAGTTAAATCATAATCAACCACCCCTTTAAAAAACTCTCTTTTATATTTAGAACTGAGTTTTCACTAAAGGTAACAATAATAAAAATATAAATTTCTTTGATATCACAACATGTTTAAGATTCCTAAACGTAATTGAAAGCAGAAGTTCTTCAGTGGGTTCTGTAACTGGTTTGGAAGCCATGCAAAGTCAGTCCTTACCTTTTCCTCCTGGTGGTCTCGCCAAATGGAGCCAAACATGGATTTGAGCTGCAATTCCCTTCCCTGGCCTTCCCTTCTGGGAGAGTGTAGTCACGCTCTAAGCCAGACCTGGAAGCTGTCAGGGTAATTGTGCCATCAGAATGTGCAGTTTCAAGTCTGTCATTTTTGAGATATTTGAAGAGAGACTAAAACTGCATTTTAGTCCCTTGTTAACCGTAATTTTTCTTGCTCCAGAAGAGAGGTCTCACAAGAACCGTGCAGGACCTCAGTCCTAATTTTTACCTTGTCTCTTTTTTTTTTTTTACATCCTTCTCTCCCTTTCTTTACATTTCTTACCTACATGAGCTGATGGAATGTTTATGTGGATAAGCACCAGTGAACTGCAAAAGCGAAATGGAAACCTATTTGCCGACATGTGAAGTCGGGCTGTTATCAGCAGAGACCAACTTCCCGTACACCTCTGTATTCTGTCAGGCCTCGGCAGGTAGAGATTGAGAGAGAGAAAGAGATTTCTGCTTTCTCCTTCCTGATAAGTGAATGACATCTCCACAGGCCAGGTCACTGCGTGTGAGGCACGACAAGATACTTCTGATTGGAGCTGTGCATTTAGCTCTTATCTGTCCCTGCTGAGTCTGTGTGGGTACAAAGGTAGAAAATGGTCAAAACAGAACAAAATACAATCATTCAGGAGACCCAAATGATGTATGGCAAACAGACAGTGTCTTCCCTGAGCACACAGATAATTCTCCGGAATGGTAGAAGTGCCCTTGTTGTGTAGCTGGCATAATGACTCATGTTTAATGCTTATCGCTGTGAAATGCTCTACTCCTTCGTACTCTGCACCTTATTTTGTAGGTGTAACTACTGCAAGTTACGAGCTCAAATCCCATCTGGACACTTGCTATCAAAACGTTTGCTGTTAAATATGTTAGCTATGAACTTTTTGTGCACATCCTGCCCTTGTGCTAAATCTGCTGAGAGGCATCAGCAAAGCTTTTAAAGAAATAAAAAGTGAACACTGAGAAATAACAATGAAAAGTTTTATTGGTTTCTCTTTATAGCTCTGTAAGTCGTGAGGTAGATGTTGCCATGGAGAATTAAGTTCTAAATCCAAACTGCATCTTATGCTGAATGTTTGCAGTCTATAATGGAAATAGATGAGGATAACTTTTACATTACTGACCTCTGAAATGACCAATTAGCTGTGAAGAAAGAAAATTAGACAAATACATCCGTATTCTATACCTTAATAGAATCCAGTCAAACATATATTACAAACACATTGACGATGATCTAAAGAGATCAAAAACATAATGCTGGACATTATGACTATAATGCCATAAAGGAATACAGATGTACATTTTTATAATTATAGTATAATTTTATAATAATATTTGAAGTTACAGGTAAACATTACGGAGTATTATAAACATTGCTGCTCATTTGCCATCATGTTTTAATCGGTTGATAATAAAAAATGTTTCCTGAGCACCAAATATAATTTCTGAAGGATCATGTGACAATGAAGAATGGGAGTAATGATGTTAAAAATTCATCTTTGCCATCACAAGAATAAAATACATTTTAAAATATATTCAAATAGAAAAGCGTTATTTGAAATTGTAATATTTCACAATATTGCTGTTTCACTGTATTTTTGACCAAATAAATGCAGTCTTGGTGATCATAAAAGACTTCTTTCAAAAACCGTAAAAAAAATCTTACCGACTGATGAACGGTCAGTGTATGTTTTTTGTCATAACTTGTACCTAAGAAGGGCATACCAAAAGCAATTAATGTGTCAAAAGCAACTCATCTGAGGCTTTTGTGCTGATTTGTATTGCCACCCATCTAATCTTCAGTTGAATTCGAGGAGGCAAGGCAGTACTTTCATTTCTAGTTCTAGTCCAGGGGGTTAACACCTCCTTTTCTCACACTCTCTCAGTCGCTCTCTCTCACATTATGTGTGTGAGTATGTGCAAGCATGCATGCACAAAGAAGTGCCTAGAAACGTCTATGTTATTTTGGTTGTTTGCTTGTTTTTTTTTGTTTTTTGCTCAGTATGCAGTGTGCAGCTCAAAGCCTTGGGGTAAACGTAGGTTAAGGCTTCTTGTGGCATTTCAACTTGCATAATTTGTTTGCTGAGATCCTCCAGCGATGGCTGTTCTACTTTAACCCGCTACACAAATTGGAGAGGTATATCAGAATCACATGTAGCCTAGCTAATGACGATTTGGTGCATAATTAATTTTCATGTCACTATGCATAGTGGAAGTGTGAGCCAGTAACATAAAGGAGTGGATGTATTTCTGTGAGAAGTCCTTATTTCCTCACATTTAATTAAGATATATTTGGTATGTAGTGTCTGTAAGGTTATAGCTTCTGGCTGAAGTGCCTGAGTACGTTGTTTTTCAAGCATGTCATTTTGTACCCTGGCTTGTGGAAAAGTGGGCACAAGGTCAACAACCACACTTTCAGAGTACAATCGCCTGTATATAGCTCAGAGATCATACACCTTCCATGGTTTCATTGTCAGGTATATACTAAGTTCACAGAGGTTTCCTCTATAAAGCCATTTCCAAGTGTTTGTCTCTATAGCAACAGAATGAAATAGTAGAAAGTTTGAGAGTGCTGAAAATGTCCTTGTAGTTAAGAAACTCAGACATCCACACAGCAAGTCAAGACAGATTAGGATATAGGCTCTCTCTCTCTCTCTCTCTCTCTCTTCATCAAATAACTCTGTTCTTTGCATAATATCCTTCTCAGCATTGCATTTCTCCTCTCTCTGCAGATAATTCCCCTCCTCTCATCATTAGATTAATTCCAGTGGCGATTTCATGTCTTTGAAAGTTAAGTCATTTAGGGATTTCCCTACCTAACTGAAGACACCCTTTACAAACACCGAAATGGATGGAGAGAATTTCACATATACTGAAAGATTAACTAAATACATAAATGCAAAGACATTTTCATATACTGTGTGAGTGTTTATTCAACTCCAGACACTTTTGGCCTCGTAAACTTTTTAAAAACACTTTTCAAACTCTCACTGTGTAATTTGTCCTCTATATACCATAGACTGTAAAAAAGATGGACGACGCACCTTCACTCTCTTCCATTGTAGTAACTGAAGCCGCCAGTGTGCCAATATGGCGCTGACATCTTGAGTCTCGAGTCTGCGCATGAAGTTGGAGCCCGAGTCGACGCAGTGAGCGTGAAGTCGAGCCGCGATATCAATATCCTGCCCAAACTCAACAACAACTCATTATGTTGGTGTGAAATAAACAGTTATGGAAATGTAGCTCCAATCACCTCGGGAAAATCCAGAAAAAAGTCAGTTGGCTTCACTCAGAGAAGATGTCAATCTCAGCTGTCAATCATGACGTGTCACCCCCGTTTTTATAGCATCAAATAACTAACTAAAACCAAACTTTTTATAAAGAACGAACATCTGAACTAACACCAGCATGATAAAAACTGCCTAAAATGACAGAAATTGTCTTTGGAAAAAAATATTTGAAATGTAATTTGATTATTTAGTTTGTCTCATGTTCCAATACATTTCATGGCGAGAACGGGATTTATGACCTATACTGCTTCCAGCCACCTGGGGGTGATCTTGACGCTGTGGCTTCACTTTTCATGTGGCAGCTTGCTTCAGTTGTGCTCAAAATTATTCATACCCTTTGTAAATATGACTAAAGAAGGCTGTGAAAATAAATCTGCATTGTTAATCCTTTTGATCTTTTATTTAAAGAATTTACAAAAATCCAACCGTATATTGGAGAATAAGTATTTTAAATGGGGGAAAAATCTCATTATGAAATAAACGTTTTTCTCTAATAAACATTGCTCACAATTAATCATAACCTTTTATTCAATACATTTTGCAACCTCCTTTTGCCAAAATAACAGCTCTGAGTCTTCTTCTATAATGCCTGATGAGTTTGGAGAACACCTGAGAAGAGATCAGAGACCATTCCTTCATACAGAATCTCTCCAGATCCTTCAGATTCCCAGCTCCATGTTGGTGCTTCTTCTCTTCAGTTCACTCCACTCATTTTCTTTAGGGTTCAGGTCAGGGATTTGGGATGGCCATTGCAGAAGCTCGGTTTTGTGCTCAGTGACACATTTTTGTGTTGATTTTGATGTTTGTTTTGCATCATTGCCCTGAAGGAAGATCCAAGCACAGCCCATTATATGACTTCTAACAGGGACAGTCAGGTTTTGATTTTTTTATCTTTTGCTGTTTGATAGAATCTATGATTCCATGTATATGAACAAGATGTCCAGGTTCTCTGGCAGAAAAATAGGCCCACAACATTAAAGATCCAGCAGTATATTTCATTGTACACATGGTGTACTTTTTATCCCTGTGTGCACCAAACCCATCTTGAGCGTTTGCTGCTTAAAATTTCTTTTTTTTTCATCTGACCATAGAACCCATCCTGTTTAAAGTTCCAGTAGTGTCAGTTACTTTTTAAACGTTTTATGGTCAGATGAAACATCAACAAAAAATGAGCTTTTTAGCAGCAAACACTTAAGAGGGCTTTGGTGCACACAGAAATAAAAAGTACACCATGTGTACAATAAAATATACTGCTGGATCTTTAATGTTGTGGGCCTATTTTTCTGCGAGAGATCCTGGACATCTTGTTCATATACATGGAATCATAGATTCTATCAAACAGCAAAAGATAAAAAATCAAAACCTGACTGTCCCTGTTAGAAGTCATATAATGGGCTGTGCTTGGATCTTCCTTCAGGGCAATGGTACAAAAACAAACATCAAAATCAGCACAAAAATGTGTCACTGAGCACAAAACCAAGCTTCTGCAATGGCCATCCCAAATCCCTGGCCTGATCCCTGAAAATGAGTGGAGTGAACTGAAGAGAAGAAGCACCAACATGGAGCTGGGAATCTGAAGGATCTGGAGAGATTCTGCATGAAGGAACGGTCTCTGATCTCTTCTCAGGTGTTCTCCAATCCCACCAGGTATTATAGAAGAAGACTCAGAGCTGTTATTTTGGCAAAAGGAGGTTGCAAAATGTATTGAATAAAAGGGTATGATTAATTGTGAGCAATGTGTATTAGAGAAAAACATTTATTTCATAATGAGATTTTTCCCCCATTTAAAATACTTATTCTCCGATATACGGTTGGATTTTTGTAAATTTTTTAAATAAAAGATCAAAAGGATTAACAATGCAGATTTATTTTCACAGCCTTCTTTAGTCATATTTACAAAGGGTATGAATAATTTTGAGCACAACTGTATATACATTTTCACCACATGCCAAGTGCAACCTTCCACATACAAAATGCACTGAATAATGTGAAATGCAAATACCTTTTACAGTTAGCACTCATTGATTAACTTACAGCAGTGATTTATATGTGAGTTCTTTGTTGGGACTAAGAGTAGGGTAAAAAATGGGGGCGAATAAGTTAACCCTTTAATCATCATTAATCCTTCAACCCCACAGATTCAAAGCAGACTCATCCATCAGTAATTGTATCTGAACTGTGCATTTTCTAAGGCAAGTGAGTCATATAGATTCTCAATCCTGTTTACCTGCACACATCTGCTAATTAGTTTTCCTCATAATTGCCACTTCTTTTATGGGTTGTGCTTTAGTGGTTCTAATCACTTTGTCCTTAAAATTCAAACTGACAAACGGGGATGTAAATCACACATTTGTATGCTGGTCTGAAGTATACGCACTCATGCATCTAGATTTGTGTGTGTGTTTGATGAGAAGGTAAGCCTCTTAAACTCTCTAGCAGTTCTTTGGCACTCTGGGTCTTGAGAGGGTGGGAAAACTGACCAAGTTTATGATGAGCTTTGCTCAACAGACCACTGACTTCTCAGTTTTTTCCACTTAAGCTCCTTATGCAGTCCTGCTCATCTGTTTCCCAGTGTCCGGTAAATAGACTGTGCTCAGAATCTCTTATTTTGCCCATAATATGACTTCTGCAAGGTGAAAAAGTCCCATTAGAGCGGCATAACTCCCATCAACCCAACAGCGGTGCTTTATGCTTGAAACACAGGAACGTTTTTGTTCCCCACTTATGAGTGATTTATGATGTAATTCAAAGGATGGCAGCTGAAGCGAGAGTGCTGTTTAGCCCATACTGTGAGCTCATCATCTTTGCAGTAGCTGTGAATGAACTACCCAGGAAACAGCTCTGCGTGTTTGGAACCATGGGGACAAAGTCACTTAGCTATTCCTTTTAGATTACAGTACACCTTTACAAGCTCTGTGCCATTATTCATAAGGAGGAACATTTGTTTAGGTGTTCTTTTGCCCATATTCTTACCATAATATTAACATGTATAATATGGACATTTTTAGAATGGAAAAGTTATAAATGGCTTTTTCTCACGTTGTTAAACAGCTGATTTCTGTAATGTCATGCCAAATGTATTGCTTCCTGGCGGAACGAGTCAAAACACTTTGCGTTTTATGCATGGAATGTACAAGGATTAAGGTTACCAGATTTCTGAAAAGATATGGACATTTCTACTTTAGCAATCTATAATGGTATAGTCATTTTCTGTCATACTACTCTAAATTACATTTCCATCACCAACAAACTTTATAAACTGTGACAACTGTTCACTGTAAGGGCCTGTTCATACTAAGAATGATAACTCTATCTACCTCTATATCATTCACTCGCCTTCATTATTCTTGAAGGACAATAATGTTTACTGTAAAAATGCTTTAAAGATAGATTGTTATTGGCTGTCAATGTTTTCATCCATCATGTAGAAAAAATAAATCGCTCTTAAAGTCACCATGAAATCAAAATGGACTATTCTTATTTTTGTTATAGAACGTTGTAGTGCTTATTATAAAAGATTTATCTGTGCACACCATTTATTATAATTCATAAGCCCTCATATTCTTTAATAAAAATGTTAACCACCACTCCCCCTCGAAACGACTCATGTTCTCTTAGTAAGTCTTGGCGGATGGTAGGGCTCTATATCCTCCACAACTGACTGCAAACTACCATTCTGATCTGCCTCCATTTAGTTAGCAACGCCCAACTTTCTACAATCCAATCAATTCCCGAAGGACATAATCAAATTCCACCCTACATTTTTTCTCATTCCAGATGCCGTTTCACATGGATATACACTGATGAGGCACAACATTATGACCACCTTCCTAATATTGTATTGGTCCCCCTTTTGCTGGCAAAACAGCCCTGACCCATCGAAGTATGTACTCCACTAGACCCCTGAAGGTGTGCTGTGGTATCTGGCACCAAGATGTTAGCAGCAGATCCTTTAAGTCCTGTAAGTTGCGAGGTGGAGCCTCCATGGATCAGACTTGTTTGTTCAGCACATCCCACAGATGCTTGATTGGATTGAGATCTGGGGAATTTGGAGACCAAGTCAACACCTCAAACTCGATGTGCTCCTCAAACCATTTGAACCATTTTTGCTTTGTGGCAGGGTGCATTATCCTGCTGAAAGAGGCCACAGCCACCAGGGAATACCGTTTCCATGAAAGGGTGTACATGGTCTGCAACAATGCTTAGGTAGGTGGTACGTGTCAAAGTAACATCCACATGGATGGCAGAATATTGCCCAAAGCATCACACTGTCTCCGTCGACTTGCCTGCTTCCCATAGTGCATCCTGGTGCCATGTGTTCCCCAGGTAAGCGACTCATACACACCCGGCCATCCAGGAGATTTTAAAGAAAACGTGATTCATCAGACCAGGCCACCTTCTTCCATTGCTCCGTGGTCCAGTTCTGATGCTCACGTGCCCACTGTTGGTGCTTTCAGCAGTGGACAGGGGTCAGCATGGGCACCCTGACTGGTCTGCGCCTATGATGAGCCCCATACGCATCAAACTGTGATGAACTGTGTATTCTGACAACTTTCTATCAGAACCAGCATTAACTTCTTGAGCAATTTGAGCTACAGTAGCTCGTCTGTTGGATCGGACCAGACGGGCCAGCCTTCGCTCCCCACATCCATCAATGAGCCTTGGCCGCCCTTGACCCTGTTGCCAGTTCACCACTGTTCCTTCCTTGGACCACTTTTGATAGATACTGACCACTGCAGACCGGGAACACCCTACAAGAGCTGCAGTTTTGGGGATCCTCTGACCCAGTTGTCTCGCCATGACAATTTGGCCGTTGTCAAAATCGCTCAAATCCTTACGCTTGCCCATTTTTCCTGCTTCTAACACATCAACTTTGAGGACAAAATGTTCACATCACCTGTCAGTGGTCATAATGTTATGCCTGATCGGTGTACATCACAATAGGGAAGAAAAGACTATCACAACTTCCATTTCATGCCGACTTTAAGGTTTACAATTGCAAGTTTTCGTGGGTGAAATCCAGTCATTTCAATAGAAATCCATGTGATTGAGAATTTCCCCAATGCAGATTTTGAGGGTTCACGTTGGTCATGCAAATTCGCTGTGTTGACCAGCAGAAAGCTGCTTGGTTTGAAAGTGACTTCTGTGTGAGTTGTGCTTCATACATCTCTACTCTACTGACGATATAAATTTTAGGTAACACTTTGCTTGAAGCCTTTATAAATACTGCATTATGAAAGTATTTTTAATGCATTAATTATTCCTTGTAATGCACCTTACAATGCATTGAATGATCTCATGAATAACCACAGTTATAATACGTTATAATACTTATGTTATGCATTTAGGATAATGCATTAAAACACATTACAAACAATTAATTTCAGATGTAACAGGGTATCTGCAATTATTGTAATACATTTTAACTTTGGTTACATTTATTTATGGAAAGATATAATGCAAACTAATGTAACCACACCTTTAGAGTTAGAATGATATTTAGCGTTCTTGGTGTGAATGGGCCTTAATTCACAGCACTCTTGTTCCCCTCAAAATAAAAACGGAAAAGTTGATCCTACAAGCATTCACCCATAGCAGTGACCTCTCTAGGTCCATTCATCTGTCTGACTCTTTTCTCACTGTCACATAAAAGCATTAAACACGAGGTTGTACACTGTGATTCCCTCTTTCAGTCGTCTTCTGTTATCTGATGTCCTCCAAAGTGTCTAGTTCATCACAGGCTGAGCGTCTGATGCCAGAGACACAGGGACAGCACCCCGGCCCTCCTCTGTCGATGTCATAGGCCGTAATAGAGTCATAAACATTGAGGATCTGCTTGATTGAGTTGCATAAAACACAAAGAGGATGCTAATCTCATTATGCAGCTCCTCAACGTCACTCCTGTCCCAAACCCCTCCATTTTATGGGCTTGTGTAAGTTTTACGAGGCATCATTTAACAATTACAGGAGCCTGTCTGTTTGACCTTAAAGGTTCACTACAAGTTGAGCTCCGTCAGCTGAATTTGTGGCATACATTATTGCTGATTGAAACAGAAAATAATTTTGACTATCCCTTTTTAAAAAGAATCGTGGATACAATAAGGCACTTACAATGGAAGTTAATGTTATAATATGTACTATTTAAACCCAAGACTTATATATGCATATCAGTGGCGTGCGGTGGTGTTCTGAAATGAGGAGGCACATTCTTTATTTATTTATGAATCAATGGAAATTCATGCATTACTCTTAACGTTGACACATCTTCCTTGTTAAATGAACATTACTTTACATTACATCAAAAAAGAAAAAAGAAACCAAATACAATTCTATTTTGTAATTTTACATTAACAATGTAATGTTCTATTTATCAAAACCAAGTCAATCTCATCAAGTTAGTGTTTTAAGCACTTCTACATTCATTCCAAAATAATAACTAAAGGCAATAATAATTTAAACAATATATTTTATTTGTGTGTATTGATATTTTTCTTTTTGATTGTCAACTAAGGCTATTTTGGATCATCAGTCATGCTCCGTAAACACCGTCTGTCCCAGACACGAATTGATGCACTAAAGCTGATTGCACAAAAAAAACCCTCAGTCATCATGTTTTC
The DNA here is from genome assembly GCA_003731715.1 of Anabarilius grahami. Classification (NCBI taxonomy): domain Eukaryota; kingdom Metazoa; phylum Chordata; class Actinopteri; order Cypriniformes; family Xenocyprididae; genus Anabarilius; species Anabarilius grahami. The sequence goes on along the minus strand of RJVU01016332.1, from coordinate 2,313,942 downwards.
AGTCCATTTCAAGTTTGATTTTGACGTGACATAAAGCGATGATTTCTAACTGGGCGATCTGTTTACATACTTTTACATTAGTCTTCCCATTGACGCCATCATTTGTTCATTCAAACTGACGCGCGGAACGCGCACGTCAACAAGATGCGGGATTTATCGCACAAACCAATCATATCCAATCATAGTGCGATGGAGACATTGCCTCCTCTCACGTGACTTTCCCCCATTCATTCTCAATTACCCCCCACAAAACCCACTGCACGCCGGGGGTCTAAGGATTTTCTATGGTTTCCTATGAGAGCAAAGGGAGGCATGACTCCTGCTGAAACTTTACCTGCGGGTGTCTTTGTTGGGCAGTGTTCCTTTAGAAATATGCGTGACTTGCGCTCTTTTTAATGTCATCATTTGTAATGTTTGTGTTGTTTTATATGTAATATGGATTACTTTCTCATCCTATTTTTTTTTGAGGAGGCACTGCCTCCCTTGCCTCCTCGGAGGAAACGCCCATGATGCATATACAAGAGACTTGTGTGATATAACTGCTTAATGACCCTGTCGGTGTAAAGTTATATACACACTTTCCATTTTGTTGTCATGACAACACTAGCCACTAACATTTCCACATGATACCAGAAAGGGATGAAAAAAAAAAATTTGTAATTTAAATAAAGCTGAAATAAAAATAGAAATATTGTGAAAAAGAAAGTAATAAAACTTTTTAAAAAATTAGAAAAGTTGCTAGAAGCTGAAACAAGCTGAAATACTAAAATTACTAAAACTGAAACAAAAATTAAGGCTATATAGTAATTACTAAAGTTACTAAAGGTTCAACTAAAATTAAAATGAAAACTGAAATTATAAAAGTAAAAGCTAATTCAATATATGAATAAATTCTATAGTATGTAAATAATACTAATATAACATTTGTATAGATAATTGGCTACTGTTAATGCTGCATTCACGCCATGTCCTAATTATCGTAATTATCTTCTATTCGGAGTTGTTCATATCTTCTGGCTCAGAATTATGTGTTTCTTTGGCAACACTATCAAAGGCAAAATAAATCTGCGGTGGTCAGGTGGTACAGTAGTCACATGGTACAAGTCAGAGCTCTCCGAAAATTCAGAGTTTACAAGTTGTAACTTTACAAGTCGGAATCTCATTATTTTTCTTTTTTTAACTAATGGGCTGAGTATATGGAAATCAACATTATACCACAAATGTTGCCGATAGAGCTTAACTTATCGAACCCAGAACAATCCTTTAAGATTCCATTAGAAAATCTTGGCTGTGGGTTTATTGACTGAAGGAGAGTTGTGGGAATTTAGCAGTACCTGGCTATGATGGTGATGCATGTGTCTGGAAGGTATTTTATCTTGCATTTTAGTATAGTCTAATTTCTTATATCATAATTGTAAATGATGGCTGATTCGTCACATATTTGTACACATTTTATTTTAGAGTCAGCACAAATCCATGAGCTGCCCTCCTTGTGATAACCACAGACCAAGCGGCTTCTTTTCAGATCAATAGTAGTGATTTATTGATTTTGTTGCTCTAACTGGATTTCTCCAGTTGCACTCAACATTTCCACCCAGCTCTGTCATACAAAGAAACACATACAGGTGAATGTGAAATTTACATTACATGGAAATATTCCTCAGCTGAAATATTCTCATCTATCTCTCTTAACCAGTTCAGTGTTGACCTTTCACATTGTGTTGTGGCAATCATAAGTTGTCAGCGTTCGAGAATTGCATTCACAGAGGAAATGAAAAGATGATAATCTTTGGCAGTGATAAAATGAATCCCAGTGCAACAAGAACGTTTTGGGATGCTGCTCATCTGGATTCATGTTGGGGGAGGGAGTTGTAGTGTAAAATCCCTTTACTTCTCACTCTATGTGAATGTGAGAAAACACCTCAGCGCAAACGCTTTCTCTGCTCAGCGTATATAGAAGCCTACAGAGACATAATAAAGCAGCTCCCTTTGAAAATGCCCTTAACATTTTCAGAAATGCAAAATTTTTCAAAACATGCAGCATATTTTGTATCCAAGTAAAGCTGAATGTAGAGCTTTTAATTGTTGAGGTATAACACCAAATATGTATAGATTCATAGTCACTACATGGCCAAAAATATGTGGAAATTAACAGGTTAACCTCCACCCATAACTATCAGGTGCATAAAATCAAGCATACAGTAATGTAACCTTGTCACAGATATTTTTAGTAGAATTGTTCAAGCATGGTAGTTAGGTGTGTATATCTGTGTCTGTTGCAATGACAAAATGATCAGTTTCAGTATCTGCATTCAGATAGAATTGGATGTGGGTGGGGCTTAAAATGCTAGTGTCAAAATTAAACAGAAAGCCATTTTTAAACGTAATTCTATTCTATTTATAATTTCTATTCCATCTATTCAATTTATAATTTCCATATACCTTTTATAATTCATAGCATTATTTCCTTTTTATTATAATCTTTAAGTAATAAAGGTGAAGAAAAAAACTACACTTGTGCTAGACTCTTTTCTCAACGTCTTCCCCTGACCTCATTGATGCTCTTGTGTCTGAAAAGGAGAGAAACACTGCATCCATGTCCTAACATCTACACTGTAAACCCGAATAAGTTGGCAAAACTCAAAAAAATTGAGGCAATCAGTTGGCAACTCATATTGAATTGTTCTTAACTTGAAATGTTTGAGTACACTAATCCATACATTTCACTTAAAATTTTAACGTAACCTTAATGTGAACATTTTTATTAGTGTAAACTTAGCTAGCTATAATCAGCTAATTCAGAAAATGCTTACTTGCTAATTTGCTAACATATTAATAATTGCATGATATAGCTCTTGCTGAATGAGTGCAGCGATATAAAGCATTTAATATACTTGATCTCAAACCAAACAGCATGCGCCACTTGTCACCATGATGGTAACTCTCCAAAAACCCACATTAACAGAAACTCTTCTAAATTAGCATAACAAAACATTAATCACTACTAAATATCCCACTTAACATTAATCTTGCATAAAACATTATATAACATGTAATTTTAGCATTTACTCTCCCTTTCGAGCGCCATTGGCAAAGCATGCTGGGAAATAGAAATCCTAGCCCAGTTTCAGTTAAACTTAAACTTTAAGTTTGTCTAAATTAAAAGAAATAAGTTCATGAAGCTCAAAACAATGTTCAGTTTACTTAAAGGTTATTTGAGGAACCTGTAACGGCCACCTAAATTATGTTAAATACTGTTCAAGACATTAATGTTGATGTTCCTTTAAGATAACTTCTTCAATTTCGTACGTTGTAGTGTGCACGCTGTTCTCATGTGAGCGTGCACGCACGAAGTGAATAGGGAATGCTCGTGTGACGAGAGATGACTGCTCTACTGATGTCGCAGTGTAATTATGTTTATTTTCCACTTCGATTCGTAGCGTTTATCAGAGTGCTTTCTTTTTCCTGTTTATCCTCGCTCTTTTGCATGTATGTGAAGAGTGTGCTATATTGTGCAAACCATCTATAAAGACTCGTGGGACTACCAGTTCATTTGCCTCGGGTTTTTCTTCTCACTTCCTGTTTTCTATTTTTCATCTGGGCAGACTTCGAACCCTCTGGTAGAGGTTACAAACCCAAAATGGTTATTTTATGGTGTCGCTGCAAACCCCCCTTTGGAACCTTTTTTTTTGAAGAGTGTATAGTGTCTGTATATTATAATAAATTAAATTGCAGGATTCCAGAAGTTTTAAGAACTGAATATTTTTCAGGGAATCCACTCTTTTTAACCAAAGCATTTACATGACTGTTCATGATTTACAAGTTGTTCATGTACTGGATATAAATTAAGGATAATGATTTTTAAAAGTATTCTTATTCATAATTTTTATGTGATCAAATATTTTAGAGCTTGGCATAACTACAATAATTATTAAAATGCCCATGAAGTTTTTATTGATTTCCATGATTTTTCCACTCTAAAAAACACACTTTTAAAGTTAGGCTTCCTAATATCTGGATTTGTACTCTTTTTAGATCATTTAAATGCTTGTTTCATCTTATTTAACATCATTTTATATCATATTGAGGACCCTTGGATGTTTGCTAAGGCCCCGACCCCCTGGTTGAGAACCCCTGACTACTGTCCCTACCAATTCAAATTGGTTTGACTCTCTATCCACTATTTCTGCTTCCAAACATCTCATGCAGCTCCAGTAAGAGATATTTAAAGACAGTCGAATTTAAAGATCAGAGTAAGCGCTTTCCTGAAATAAGCCTGCTTGGTAATGTCAATTGAAAGACAGTGATGAAACCCAAGGAACAGACAGTCCAATAAATCAAGACATTGTCAGACAATACAGGGCCTTCAGACAGCACAGTCCTAACAAGGCATGGAAAGGGTCTTTTGGGATACCTGTGCTGCTGAACCACACACAGATCTCATCATGTCCAAGCTGAAGGCTCTGCAACCAAAACAAGGTGAAGGGGAAAGGATCAGCAAGGAAACAAATCAAGAAAACAAGCCTTGGCACTGGCTTTCTTAAAGAAAAGTGAGTGAGATGTTTGACAGAGGAGAATCCAATAAGATGGTGGCTGAGCATTTCAATTACCCACTGGGGGAAGCAAGCAGACATGGGGAGGAATCAGATGGTGGTTTGACATGCTGTTGGTGGACAGGTCTCAGCAGCTGCCCACTCCTCCAGCCCTCAGGGCAGCTATCACTGTAAACATACTGCTATAACAATGGACACCACCAATGTAGGCATAGCAAGAGTAGCTTACTAAAAAGTTATTTGCAGCCCGTTCTGCCTGCGCTCCCTGCACACCCACACCCGCTAGCTAAAACTGAGGGATGTCGTCTTTTTTTTTAGGGCAATATTACTTCTTGGCGTCCATGTGTGTTGCTTTTCAAACATTAGCATATACTAGCACATTAACCTGATGTTACACATTATTGTCAGGGGGCTGTGAGCAAGACTGTTCAGCATTAATACTTAATGTACCCCACAGCACCTAATGCAAAAAACACACAATCAATTTGATTATGCTATGTTTACTTTTAAATAACAAGCTGAGCGCTTCCGTGGAGGACTGGCATAAGCCACCTGCACTGCTAAAGGTCGCGAACGGGAATTGGCTCCAAACCCTGACAAAGATGATGATCAATGGTGGAGACAAGAGCTTTTTTTCCTGGCACTCTTTTCTCCATTTTCATATAACCAGATTGTGCACTGCAAAATGTAATTTGACCAAGGCCAGACAAAGGGTACGAACCACATTGTTAAATGCTAACCCCGCACTGATACGTTTTTTCATTATTTCTCTTGGAGTAGGTCAAAGAAACATTCGTTATGGAGGTCTGGTGACTGGAAAACTTCACAGGCCACACAAGGGTTCATTTATGCCTCACGAATGGTGCTTTAGAACAGTGGTTCCCAAACCTGTCCAGGAGGACCCCCAGCCCTGCACATTTTGTATGTCTCCCTATTTCTGACGCACCCATTTCAGGACTTGCTGTCTTTACTAATGAGCACGAGTTGAATCAGGTGTGATAGATGAGGGAGACATACAAAATGTGCAGGGCTGGGGGTCCTCCAGGACAGGTTTGGGAACCACTGCTTTAGAACATACAGTAAATAGCAGAGGTTGGTTGCTGTAATTTTGTGTATGTTTATTTCCACTAAATGCCTTGGTATATATGACCAAAATCTTATATGAGATCTTATTTTTATATTGTAAGATACACTGCCTGGCCAAAAAAAAAAGTTGCTGTTTGGATTTCTGTCAGGACCACTATCGTCAAATATGATTGATAGTGCAAAGAGTTTGTATTGGCGGTATGGTTCTGTTCTGGGCATAAACTACCTGCGCATCCATGCAGCCTAGCATGGATAAGAGCAGGGAGAGCGGCAATAAACCCCCTAGGGTAAACAGAACAGGACCAACATATGCAGATATCATTAAATGTCATAATTTAGCATGTACACATATTTCAAGAATTAGTCTGATTAGGGGAATAATAAGGCCAAAAGGATGCACCTCTCGATGGAAATAAATGTTGTGATGTTATTTCCATCAAGAGGTGCATCAATTTTTGGTCAATATCTTGTATTGACAATGCAAGAGGTGAACACTCTGTAAAGTCTACTCCAGCACATCCCAAAGACTTTCAATGAAATTAAGGTCTGGACTCAGAGGTGCCAATTCATGTGTGAAAATGATTCTTCATGCTCTCCGAACCATTCTTTCACAATTTTAACCCTGGTGAATCTTGACATTGTCATCCTGGAATATGGCCATGATACATCTTAAATCACGGTTGTTTAAGAAATGAAAAGCTACACACTCCATCTTTAAGGGTTAAAAGAACCGTTGCCAAACATATAACATGCTAGAAACATAATAATCACTGTAATAATGATCCATTCATAGATTCTAAGTATTTACCTATTAAAATCCAAACAGTGACTTTTTTTTTGGCCGGGCAGTGTATTATTATTATCATCACACATTAACTCACCTTGACTTGTTTGGGATATGTGGTTTAAACTGAATTCCAACTGTTTCTTCATAAGGCAGACTCTCAATATTGGCATCAAATTGCAAGTGCTGCCTGAAAGAGACTGTGTTGCCGCTCACAGTTCAAGGTGACGGGTTGAACTCAGTATAGCAGTAATGTGAAAATCCCAGGAATGTCAGGGGTAATGTTTTAACTCCATATAAATGTGCTCTCTGAGTGCTTTTCAGAGTCTTGCCTTGCCTCCTCTTCTCAATAATTATGGTTCTGATGATGCATCCTCCACTGCAAAATAATTGTGACTAAAGGCTGTTACCATCTAAAATCACATCTTCATAATCACACATTGGACATAGTGTACAAACGGTGTATTTTTTGAGTAGCCAAGGGGACGCTGATAGTGTGTGTTGATGAAGATGAAGGGAGAGGAAATGACTGGACAGCAAACAGATGTAGATGATCTGGCTGCTTTTGGGTCAGTGGCGGAATTACATTTTTTACTAAGATCATCTGAGGCTAAAATTCATTAAGGTTCAGGAGATTTTCTGTGAAGTCATGCATGTATTTACCATCTGCTGTGTAGCAAGGGCATCCTTCACAAGTGCTGCTCAGAATGTCTTGATTAAGTTCATATCACCTTAAAATGCCTCTGTTGGTAATTATGATATAATCTAACATGGCTAAAATGTCGCTTTATCTTTTTATCAGATCCATGGATTTATGGGGGCACGTTATTGTTTTTGATTAAAGAGCACATGCATATTTTTTTAAGAATGATGTGCACAGATAAATCATTTATTAAAAACACTGGTGACTTTAAATTCATCATGGAATCAAAATAATTTTTATTTATTTATCTTATTGTGACCCTGGACCACAAAGCAAGTCATAAGTCGCACGGGTATATTTGTAGCAATAGCCAACAATACATTGTATAGGTCAAAATTATCAATTTTTCTTTTATGCCAAAAATCATTAGGATATTAAATAAAGATCATGTTCCAAGAAGATATTTTGTAAATTTACCCACCGTAATTATATAAAAAAATGTATTTTTGTGAGTGGATATACATTGATAAGGACTTCATTTGGACAACTTTAAAGGCGATTTTCTCAATATTTAGATTTTTTTGCACCCTCAGATTCCAGATTTTCAAATAGTCGTATCTCGGCCAAATATTGTCCTATCCTAACAAACCATACGTCAATGGAAAGCTTATTTATTCATGATGTATAAATCAAAAATTGACCCTTATGACTGGTTTTGTGGTCCAGGGTCACATTTTATTTTAAATCATTATATTTATGAAATGTATGTGTCCTCGTGATTTTTAATTTAAAATACCTTCCCGTCCCTCTTGCAGCAACTTCTCTTCTCTGATGACGTGTTTAATGGTGTGAGGGTGTGACTACCTGTCACTCACATGCGAAAACAGCAATAGCAAACCACAACCATCCAATCAATTTCCAATGGACAAAATTAAGTTCAACATTTTTTCTTGTTCAAGAACCCGTTTCACTCGGATATAGAGCACAATAGGGAAGGAAAATCTATTGCAGCTTCCATTTCATGCATACTTTAACTATGGGCACTTTTGGCCTTGAGGATTTTAAAAGCACGTCTTGTCTTTAATGAGCCCAAAAGGGCCCACATCACACCTCTCTTCATCTCTGCACTGGCTACCACTTGCTGCTCGCATCAAGTTCAAGGCGTTGACGCCTGCTTACAGATCTAACACAGGCTCAGCACTACGAGTCTACATCCCTGCCAGAAGCCTGCGATGAACGAAGGCTCATGGTACCATCACAGGGAGGCACAAAATAGCTCTCCAGAACATTCTCGTTCACTGTTCCTTGCTGGTGGAATGATCTCCCTGCCTTTATCCAGAATGCAGAATCCCTGGCAATATTGAAAAAACATCTGAAAACTAATCTTTTTAGAAAAAAATAAAACTGTGTTCACTTTCTTTAAACCCTCCCTATAGCTTGTGCTACTCTAAGCAATGTCTGAAACTTGTATTGTGAGCACTTTATGTGTCTATTTGCCTCTTCACGAGTTGCTTGTTGTATTCTTCACCAGTCGCTTTGGATAAAAGTGTCTGCAAAATAAATAAATGTAAAATGTAAATGTAAAATTAAAAAATTTTATGTGTCCACTAAGACTAGTTTCACAACTACCATTTTATGTATCCTAAATACACATTAAATAATATAACACTTTTCAAAAAATTTGACAAAATGACAGCTTGGTTGGAAATGACGCTCAATAATAACCTGTCATTAAACCTCATTGGGTGCTCATGCCATGGCACCGATATTCTCAGTTAAAGGAACTAGCCACTAGGTTAGTTCCTCGATAACTAATTTCTCCCTCGGGCCATGTTCCTGGTTGCATTCACAGTGGCAATAGGAACTCTGAAGCGGACGACAATGGCGTCTTTAAGCGCGGCATTTACAAACGCTAAAAACCAGTGGATGGAGGATGCCGTGATCAGAGATGTGTTTGTTTTGTGTCATGGGTTTCATGATAACGGAGATGGAATGTAAACGCATCATTTTCACGACTGAAAGAGCAAAAAGTGGGGCTGAGAGACGAAATCTCCTAGAACAACTGTCAGTATTGTATCATCGAGGCAGAGAAAAGAACACAACCCTGCAGACAACAGGTAAATGCCGTTATCGCTGTTTTCCATGTTCGTGAAGTAAAAATGCTTTTTAAAAATGCCAGGTGCCGGTGTTTGACATGCATTTGACCAATCAACGTACACTTATGTCACTGATAGTCCCTATAGTAGGCCTACTGGGGCATGTTCAAGCTCAAACCGGTGCGCAACGTTTTGCTACGGTTTCCGGGTTGAACGACATGTTTCCTTGAAATGGTGTGCAACGGGGTTTGAGATACATTCGGTGCATTCCAAACGGGATATCGTCCCCTTGGAATTATAAGGTTCTATCTGCGTTCTGAGCAGTTTTGAGATATTGAGCTACTTACAAATTTTGCATTCCATTTAGCAAAAACTATATGGGGAACATTAAACAAGTTTCTTTCAAACATGAAAATGACAGAGTCCCTAAATGTATTCTAAATATACAATATCAAAATCCGCTCAAATTTGTAAATGGGAATTTTTTGGAACGGGTCAAACGCAGGTAGAACCTTCTAATTTAAAAAAACACTTTTCGCTTGGAATTATAAGGTTCTATCTGCCAAAAAATTAATTGAATCAGTAATGTTCAAGAAACACAAACAATTACTTATAATTTGTTTTAAAACATACAATTAGTGTTGTAACAATGTGTTGACATGCATGAGAAAGTTAAATTTAATGGTTTTTATGACATTTATTTCATATTTTAAATGAATATTTTTTTCTTGTTCAAGTTAAGCATAAAAGGCAGTGCTAAGTATTTCGTCCAGTGCAGATGTTGAATTTAGGTAGGAATATGATGGGTAATTTAACACATTATTGCAGGAACCATTTAAGTTTAAGTTTCCTCTTGTTTAGACAGAAAGCAGCTCCTGTAATACATCTGAGCAGGACTTTATTCCACAGAAAGAGGGACATGTAAAATGGCTTTCTCTCTAGACATCAGTATTTCTGAAATAACATGCTAACGTTTATTGTTGTAATTAAGACCCCATCAATTAAATTATTGACTATTTGACCTTTAAGGCTTAATATAAAATTTAAGACATTTACACTTTAATCCAGTATGCCATAGTGTAGAGCTTTATAGCTACACAGCTCAATACAAGTGCACAGGATGGATCAAGGTTAAAACATAACCTAATATATACATAACTTCCCCCTGTATGACAATGACGTGACTAGAAATAAGCAAATAGACTACAAAGCTGGGACCTATCCTCTTAATAGCGCTGCTGGCTAACATTAGCGTGGTGTCTAAATGAAAATAACTCCTCAGCATCAGATACAGCAAAACACACAAAAAGACTGTAATTCCCTGGAATTTGGGCTGCTGTCATTGACAAGATCATAAATAAAATAGTTGATCATGAGGTTTCTAATAAACATCGCATTGCGTGAAATTATTTACCCTGTGTTCCATTCGGAAGGGCTCATCCCTATGCCCTAATCGCTTCAGAGGGTTTACCCTCTGGAGTGAGAGCTTCGAAGGGATGAAGGGTGTAGGGGTCAAAAAAAAATAAAAAACTATTTTTTTTGGAACGGACTTCTGCGTCATCTTAACGAGACAGTCAAGGAGGATAGATTGTGCAAGCTGCGCCCTTTGTTTAACGTTAGTTTATTTATTTTAGGTTTATCGCACCATGTATATGTCTATGTATTTTAAACATTTGAATGGACTGATAAAGGGAGCTGTAAAGTATTTTTGTTGAAGTACAATGTCGTTTTGACCATCATAATGTACCAAATCTAACTCGTATAAATATTACAGTAGTATAGAAAAATACTATATATACATTTATAGGTAAAATCGAACTCCGAGCCTCCTGTACCCATTCTGTGACATCAAACAACTTCCCTGTGCAAAGGATCATGGGGGCCCGAAGTGTCCATCAGTTGTACCCTTTAAAATCCTTCATTCCGAAGGGCCCTTTGAAGTGGCCCGTTTTGAGCATTTCGGTTTGGAACGACCCTTCAATATGGCGGCCATGATTGTTTTCACTCCGAAGTGCCCTTCGGAGGGCAATATATCCTGTTTGGAACGCACCGATAGTCTTCTCTTCACCGATTTAGCATTTTTCTGGGCTCTCTTCCGCTATCGCGGCGACATGACAAAGAACGCTGATCCTGATTGGTCTTCGTGTGTGCATTCGAAGTGCTGATTGGCTCATGCAGATAGAACCTTATAGAACCAAGTTAGAGTGCGACTTTGTAGATAGAACCTTTTTGTTTTCTAAAAAAAAGTACCAAAATGTTCACAACTTAAAAAAAGAAACATCACATAATGTAAATAAGTTGTCACAGAATATGAATATGTGAATAACTCAATTTTGACAAAAATGTCAGATAGCACCTTATAATTCCAAGGGGACGATATATTGCCTCCGAAGGGCACTTCGGAGTGAAAACAATCATGGCCGCCATATTGAAAGGTCGTTCCAAACCGAAGTGCTCGAAACTGGCCACTTCAAAGGGCCCTTCGAAATTAAGGATTTCGAAGGGTACAACTGATGGACACTTCGGGCCCCCATGATTCTTTGCACAGGGATGTTGTTTTACATCACAGAATGGGTACAGGAGGCTCGGAGTTCGATTTTACTTATAAATGTATATGTAGTATTTTTCTATAGGTACTACTGTAATATTTATACGAGTTAGATTTGGTACATTATTATAGCCAAAATGACACTTCAACAAAAATACTTTACAGCTACCTTTATCAGTCCATTCAAATATTCAAATACATAGACACAATATACATTATATTTAAAGTAAAAGACCGGTAGTAGCTTATAATGTCAGTAAATTAATGCTTATTAATATGAAGAGTACACCAGGGGAAAAAGATGAAGGTGCCTCCTCGATTGTCTTGTTAAGATGACGCAGAAGTGCGTTCCAAAAAAAAAGTTTTTTTTTTTTACCCCTGCACTCTTCATTCCTTCGAAGCTCTCACTCTGGAGGATAAACCCTTTGAAGGGATTAGGGCAAAGGGATGAGCCCTTCTGAATGGAACACAGGGGTTTTCTCTTGTTTGGTGGGTGTGTCAAAAATGTCAGCCCAATCAGTAGCAACATGTATATAAACCACGCAGTATTAACCCTCTGGAGTCTGAGGCTGATTTGGGGACTGGAGAAGTTTGGATATGCCCTGACAATTGTGCTTTTTTCAGTTGTTCATAAACATATTAATGGAAAAAGTGTCATTACACCGTATTCAGCACAAACTAGGCTACCATAATATGTGACAAACATGTATGTACATGTTTGTATTTTTGAAGGAATAACGTTTATGCCTGGTTATTGAAAAAACAAAAAACTTAAGTCACTGAAATAAGGCCAAAAAAATATTATATATGTGTTCACAAGACTTCTGGGTATTGGAGGTTGTAGACTAGAGTTTTTGCTTTAAAATTATGTAAAAATTATCCTGCCTACTCGTTCATGTAAAACAATAGAGAGATTTAAATTTTGTAAGACACTTTTTGTCAAGAAACACAGAATGCGTGGAGGCGTGAATCATCATGAATAATGGGTGATTTACACCTGAGAAGACAAAAGAATCGCATAAAGAGCTGTAATGAGCTGCATAATAATGAGGCCTTTCAGTCAGGTAGGCTATGTGAAAAAACCCTCTGTGATCATGTCTCAAGCTCATCATGGTGTATATCAAACATACAGAAAAAACACCAATACTGTGAAATATTATTACAATTTAAAGGAGCTGTATGTAAGAAATCTATTTCAATTAATCATAAAATGGCCCTGATGTGTCACTAGACATTAAGAAATCATGTTCATTTCAAATACTTATATCACTGACAAAAGTAGTCCGGCCAGGATATTGTCATTTAAAAAGTGGACTTGCAGCCCTCAACTGATGTTGATGTTGTCATTTTGTGTTTTGGCCTGACGCGCCTCCCTCCACCTATCTACCAATCACGAAGTCAGTAGTGTTTTGGGATCCGTGTTGCCAGCTTTGCTGTAACCTACCCTAACTCCAGTCGGATAAAAATGTCTAATGTTACTAAATCAAAAAGACCCCGTTATAATTCAGAAATTCATCGTGACAAAGTCCGAAATAAAACCAGAATTTGTATTGGAGATGCTTTTGAAAGATGGAGACGGCTGAAAACTGAGAAGAATTTGAACACAGACGCCAACGTTGCTAATTTTCTCCTGGACAGGTAAGATTCATCTATGCTTGGCTAACTTGTACTTGATGTCAATGGACATTTCATATATTCATGACAGTCGAACAAAGTTATGCATGTTTGTGCAAAGTAACATAACGTTAGCTCACATGGACGTATGCTCTGTCATTATGCTGAGACGCTGAGGAAAACAACATTAGCACGCCCATTATGGCAATTTGAAACGTAATTGAGACAGTAGCCTAATGTTACCTCAGTAAAAATGATTCGTCATTTGTTCTTCACGTATATCGTGGACTAAGTTACACATGCTGCAAGTTGACCTGTATGACCATTGCTAATGTAATTTAGTTACTCTAACAATATTTTCTGATGGAACTGAAAACAACCCTGTGATAGCCATTGGTGATATTGAATTTGTCCCGCGTTATAATTGCTGTGGCAAATGTTTTGGTTATTTGTTAGCCTACTTATGACAAAAACTTTAGTACTTGTAAATCGATTTTTTTTTTCGTGTTGAAAAATAAGGAATTTTTATTTTGTTGTTTATTTTTGTTTTGTTTTACTATTATCCTTTTTTTTATAAAAAAAATAAAATATAAAATATACAACATATCTCTCATGAAGCATAAACAGAATTAACACAAAAAAAACTTACTGTGTACGTCTGTTCGTCACTTGCCATTGGAAGCTCATTGAAGCAGCCTACGTTTCTGCTGAATCCTGCAGCTCATCTGGCAACCTCGAGTCAGGGGGTAGGGGGAGGGGATACACCGCTCTACAGTATTTTTATAGTGATTGCAGTACCAGTTTAGGCCACAATCCTACATACGGCTCCTTTAAAATAATGGTATTCTATTATATACTTTAAAATATAATGTATTTCTGTGATGCAAAGCGTCTGAACATTCATGTTACCTCTATGGCATTTCATATAGGCTTTTAGCTTAAAAGCATGCACATTTGGAGAAATATTGATGGATTCTCATATGTTTGTCAATTTTCTATACAGAGGAGTAATATTTATTAAATATTTATTGTCATCACTGTGAGCGCTGGATACTGTGTTTTCAATTCATACTTGCAGCCGAAGGGCGCTCTGTGCACATTTAGTCCACAAATGCCTCCTAAAGAAGAAAAGGCCATGTGACAATCCAGGAACTAACCGAACTAACAGAGGCTTCCAGAGATCGCTAACTATGGCTATGCAAAACACTTTTCAAGACAATAAATACACGATTGAGACGATGTATGCATGTATTGCCTCAGAATTTGCGTCTGAATAGCGCTGGCTCCGTGGGCGTGGCCGCATTAGCAGATAATGAGCTGAATCACGGGCGTCTGACATGGCTCTTTTTTCATACAGATTACATAGAGAATATTTGTTTTCGATTTGACTTACACGATTTAAAACCTGACATTTCAACGTTTTTTTAGACATAAGTCTCATTTTTGTGTCATTAGTTTTCACTAAGTTACAGTTAATTTTATGAGAACTATCAGATTGGACTTCGTTCAGAGGGAGACGAGAGATCACGCATCATGTTAGTTTTCTTTATTTTGCAAAAAGCACAACATTTTGTTTTTACTCTAAGTGTACACAAATAAAAGAAGCTATTCCACAGATTAAAATGGTGTAGGCTATAACTCTTAATTGTATGTGCAACATTGACGGAGTATTTTGAGTCTCTTTCACACTGTTAAGAAAAAAACCGAGGTGGTATCGCCGGCGATACCTCAGAGTGTTAAATAGACAGCTCGCACAATGGGTCTAAGTAAAGTTGTTTACAAATGTGTCCACTGCAGCTCGGTATACCCAACAATTGAAGATGGAAACCAGGGACACAAGTCGGCAGCACAACTATTGAGCAAACTGAGAAAGAAGCGTATTTTTTAAAATTGGTGATTTTCGTTTTTTTTTGCAGAATCTGTTAGTTGAGATCACGAAGAAGAATCTCCGTGTTTTAGGTAGCAGTATTGGTTTATTTAAAAGCGTACATTTTGAGGTTGAAATCGGCTTGTTTTTCTGGGATTCTATCTCGCAGTAGGGGCGTGTCATTGTCTGTGTGTATTTCCATACTGGAATCGGATACGCCGGCTTTTGTTTCTTTTGTTATTGCCGCCGCCCTCCAAGGGAAGCGTGGCTACTTAGTATGCAGCGCTCTGGCCGGCTCTAGCTGATATCAAAATTTTATGAAGATGGACTCCGCAAAGAATATCGCAGACGAGCTGAACCGTGGCCGTTACACCGAAAATGTTTTGAAGTACAACATACGGCTGGATTCTTTAGCTGCAGAAAAAAAGAGTGGCAGGACATGCAAATTATTGGACATTTAGAGGCAAACAGACGCACAGTAGTGCAAACTTCGGAGATGGTTACATCCACAAAGAAGACCCCGACAAAGAGAAAGTGTGCCCGAACAACTTATTTCATTGGAGGCAACGAGATCTTTTCTGTTTCTTATTGGGTGAGTTTCCATAAACATCAAAGCCTGTCGTTTTGTGTTCATTCTATGAACACGTAGGCTACACATTATCTCATGTGTCTTTTGTTATTAGCTAGCTCAGGACTGTCGTTTTATTTGTAATCGTTAGCATCATATCACTTGCCAAAAACCCCCATTACTATAATGGGCTTTAGATGGTAATGTTAGCATCTACTATTAATTTGAATAACGCTTCAACTGCTTGAATTGACTGGTGTGAATGACTTAGCTGATGTAAACCTTACTATTCTTGAATTGAATGTGACGCTAATAATTTTGGCCAGTTACTATTTAATATTCTTAACAAGGATTTACTAATGTAATAGTAAATGTATCCGATTAAATTCCAACGTAAGTAAAAGTATAAAGTATCCGTAGCCGTAAAATGTGCGTTATAAGTCAAAAGTAAAAGTATTTATTGAAGAGTTTAATGTACAGGATTTTTTGAATCCTTTGACTCAAATCAGGTCTAACCACTAACTGAGGTCTAAACCAGGACTATACGGTTATCACAGAATCCTGTTCAAAAAGTCCTAATGTCAAAAAAGATAAATTACTGACATTTACAATGCACATTATCCTTTATTATTAATAATATGCGGTCCGATTTTTCCCATTGCGTCTGTCGTTGCTATGCAACCATGCAGCTTTACAGGGGGTATGGCTTATCTAAATGAGATGTAAATGGACCCTTTTGTCACTCCCAGCAGGTGAGAACAGGCGAGAACTGCAAAATTAGAGGGCATTTTCTGCCCTTTGAGCTTTTTTGAGTGCCTACCTTCAAATGGCCACAACTTCTCCAAATATTATCAGATTTCCCTGTGTTACACATCGTTGGAAAGCTTTGAGACTACACTTTCAAAATCGGCGAATAACTCAAAATGCCCCAAAACCGACTTGTGTCTCTACTTTCCGTGACTGGTCACATATCATAAGACATGTTTGTCGTAAGAGTTTTAAAGTAAAATATAGCATATCAATTCTTCAAAAAGAACACAAAGAATGGCCTTCTCAGCTGCCATAGTTGCAACACTTGCGTCATCAGAACAGAGTGTTTAACGCACTACCGTTTCCGTTTAAAAACGCTTTGCAACGTTTTGTTGGGGCAGAACGCAGCCCTGGTTAGACCTCTGAAGTAGAAGCTAATTTAGTTCCCCCAGCCCACTTCAGCCGATAATTCTAGAAACTATGAAAAGGTTCCTCCGGTGCGAAACAAAAGCCCAACATGCATAAACTTATGAGGTTTGACGTTAGAAGACTTGAATTAAATGGATTGATCTGCTTTTGATTCACCTAAAAAAAAAAAAAAACATAAATAATAATCTAGCTTCGAATGTCTTATTTTGTGTTCCACAAAAGTCATGAAGGTGAGTGAACGATAACAGAATTTTTATTTTCGGGTGAACCATTCCATTAAAGTACAAGTGTTAACTTGAACCTTGGTGACTAACTTGAACAAACAAGTCTGCGTGTTTGCATATGTGCGGCTCGCGCTGTTGCCATTATAATCAACAGCGCTGTCTACACTGGAAGCACACATTGTGATGGACTGTGCATTCAGTTGACAGACGTCTAAATTTGCATTTTTGACACCCTCTTCAGGTACTCTAGCAACTACATTTTGCCCATCTGTCGTAAATAAAATGATTTTATTTACAAATAACTGTCACCATTATGTTCTGTTTCATGGACTCTGTTTGCTTTCGTTAATCACATGCGTTCCTGCTATTTCCCAGGACTCATCAGTCATCATGGACACTAACACTCATCATCACAGCTGTTCCTATTTTAGTTAATCATCACTGTGTATTTAAGTTCCTGCCTGTGCTATGTTCTGTATCTGGTATTGCTCGTGTTATCTGTTTGTGTCTCGACACACTGTCTCGCACGTTGGCTTTGTATTTGGATTATTCTTATAAACCCTGTGTGTTATATTCTTCATCTTTGTCTTCACTGGATCTCCGGTTACATTAGCACATGTATGAATATTTTTTTATGTTTTAGTCTTGGCATATTTAAATAACTTCTGATGTCCTTATTTTATCAGCAACGGGAAAAACGCAGTTCTCAAGAAGCAACACAATCTCATGTAGTCCACTAAACATGAAGAGCAGTTAATTAGTGAGGGAGAGATGAGTCTCTCAACTTCTAAAAGGTCTGTCTATGCATCAGTACCTGTATAAATGTGCCAATAAGTATATAGATTTAACATTCATGTTCGTAAAAACATTTGCATTTGGCTCCTAATGGAGAACAGCTGATTGCTAGTGGACCCAAGGGGCCTCATTTATAAAATGTGCGTACACAATGATTTGAACTTAGAGTATGCTGCATACGCTAAAATCCACGACAATGTTCAAATTTATAAAAACAGTCTTTGATGTGGAAAAGTGCTTAGTGCCATGTCGGGGTCTAAGCAGATGTACACTCTTTTTCTTGTGGTAGAGAGTCGGGGTACTGGAGTAAATTTTTGCTGCTTGCGATTCTCAAGTAAAACATTTGAACATTGACTGGTGCTCTTTTATATGTTAATGACATTAATTAGGTGGCATTAACAAGACGGAGATCTGAAACCATTCAGCTGAATGTACTTTCGTTCTCTGAATCACACATACGCACATTTGAGAAATGAACGTAAGATAAAATGTAGGACTGTTTTTATGCAACATTTAGGCCCTAGGTCTGTACTTCAACTCATTTCTGCCACATAAGAAAAAAAACATGCTTTGGTATCATCATGACATTAATGAAATATGACAGAAAAGTTTATAATTATAACATAAAAAGGAAAAAAAAGAGATAAAAAGTCAAAATTGTGAGATACTAAGTTATAATTGAGAGACATTTTTTATGTCAAAATTTAGACTTTTTAGGTCATAACTATAATTTACCAAAATATGATTTTTTTCCCCACTGATGAGGTGTAAATTGGTTTCCATATAGTACTTCTCTGTACTTGTTCTTAGTGCTTACCTGGTCAAGAAGAGATAATACATTTTGACTGGAATCCCAATGCTTGCACTAGTGATTTCTCTAATTGGGTTTTGAACCCATTACAGTGTGGGATAATGTTAATGACATTCCTTTTTGAGAGCTCTCAAATCAAGATTGTGCACAAATGGCTCAATCTTACTGAATTGACCTTTTGGTGACCTTTTGTATTGTGTGATTTAGTAATGAATGTCTAAGTGCTTTTGTCGCTTTGAGTCAACCTTTTGTCACTTTCACATACTAAACAAAAAGTAAATATTTTAAATGAATGCATACTGTAGTTAATATCCCTCATGTAAAAGCTTTAAGATGATTATATTTTGATACGTAAGTGTTAACTCATGCTTTTCAATGATATATGACAGATGCAGATTTTGATGTCATGTAAGTTTAATTAATGTAAGCGTCTCTAGAGAACAATTCTACAGCTTAATTAGTAGCCTACTCCTCTCTCTGATTTGGTTCATTAACAGGATGAGCTGTGTTAGGTGTGTGTGTCCCCAGATGTGTTTTTGTGTGTTATTTTATGTGCGTATAGATGTTACTGTTAGCCTGAATCACAGTTTCATTTGTCATTCAGTTAGTCACCTTTTACTTGTTTTGAGAAATGCATTGGGGGAGATTCTTCATCTACACACCCTTGGGAAGTTTTAATTTCATTTTTTGAACTATTTTATGTGCAAAAACGTCTTGATTCAGCCAGTTGAGGGATATTATTACTGCTATTGGGGTGGTTATCTGGAAAAAGACAGCTGCTGGGGAAATCACAAAGGATATTAATGCCATGAATGAAATAATAATAATGTCATACATATAAATACTTCATAATGAGTCTCTCCTTGGATTTTTTTGCTGACACAGCAATAATGGGAAGAGGGTTATTGCTCTCAGTTAAGAGATGAGGGCTATTGATATTGCATAGCTCATGCTTGAAATGTCCCTGAAGGATTTCAGGAATGAGTTTTTCCCTCAGCCTCAGGAAAGAATCGAGAAAATCCACTTTCTCAACCCAGTTTGTTTCTTCCTCCTTATCATTTATTGAGAGAACCATCTGATTGGTTGCCACCCACCATTCATTTATATGGTAGTTGAATAGGACAATATACTTTCCAGATACTTTCCAAAACCTAGTGAACTGCATACAGAAGCAGCAACATAATGCATCAAAGTTGCTTCAGACATTTATGAACATCATGTGTGCCTTACTTTTTATGTAAATACTGTATTGGAAGTTTTATAGCAGTAAATTGTGTTTCACTTGGTCAGAATCCCAAAAGTCACTTGCACTACTCAAGCTGGAATAGGTTCACTCTCAGAAGTTGTCACAGTAAGTGGCCCGTTCTGTTGTGTTCTCAAAATCCAAGCCAACCTTTCCATATTTCACTTGAACTAAAGGCCCAGTGGAGCATATGTTTGAAGTTCTGATAAAGTCCTCAGAGTATTGTTTTGGAGGGTTATAAACACTGAATAACCAAGAAACTTCCATATGCTAATTGAAACTGACCTCAAAACCTTTTTCTGTCCGCCAAATCAATGACCCTATGAGACTCAAAATGCTAATATAAACAAATCAATATCCATCTAATTTATTCAGGTGATTAGACTTAGAAAGGATTTTGTAACAGCCACCGCTGCCAAAAACAAACCTCTGCTTCTTCCTCTAGTGTCCCAGTAACATTATTTGAACGACGTCCAAGTAAGCCATTTTCGCCTATTTGTTCTCCACCCATCACCCCCACCACCAACTTTTAATTTTCTCATTCAAGCTGTACAAGTGGCAGTGACTGATCTGCTACAAATACATATTCATTATTTCAATTGATCCGCGAGCTTAAGTCGTCTCTGAGGAGAGGTTGTATGAGTGAGGTTATGTCATGGGGAGATTGTTAGCTCCGTTTTCCCTAGACAGTGCTCCTCAAATGGAAAACTTTGAAATATTGTCTATCTTTAAGGCAGCTGAGAGACAAAACACTCCCATTATCTCATCCTTAAGCAAACGGTCTATGTAAACAGGTTTGCCAACTCTTAATCATGACAGAGTAGAATTTGTTTTCAAAAGCTTTTACCCTTTAATTACATTAGAAGCTTTGCTGCAGGGGGGGATCCTGGAACAGTTGAGGAATTCTGCCCGTGGCTTAGTCAGCATATTGAATGGGAATAATACCAAGCCACTTAAAGCTATTAAGTCTGCCAGCGAAACCACATCTGCAGTGTGGATAAACCTTGGCTTCATGGCTGCGAAATCAAGCGTTGAATTAAGCGTGGGACTTATCAAGCCTTTTAAAATATTACAGTCGATGTATTAGCCTCATCTGCTATTGATAGGGTGCCTATACCCACTGACTGCATGAAAGTGTGGAGTCATCACATTTCTGGGCTTCTCTAGGATGAGGGCCTTGCCCTTCACATCTCTCTGACCTAGCTAACCGCTGTGCTTCAGTTAATGACTCTAGCCTTGTGATGTGCTATTCCAGCCCCTGCTGTTTAGAGGACAGCTGCTAGCATACATGCTAGCGCTCTTCAGCTGGGGAAAAGAGGATGTGGGTCCCTCAGTGGGCAATTTGATGAGAAAAATGTTCATCTTAATGCACTATAAACAAAGGGGAGTTGACATTTAAGAGCACAATTTATTATACAGTCTGTATTATGCTTTGACCTACATCTGTGTGAATCAGCTGTGTTTATGAAATGAGAGCTGCTTAATTTCATGGTACCTCCACAGTGATGAATTTATCACTGATGTAGATTTATGTTTTGAGTGGTAGTGGGTTGAGATTTAATTTAAATGTATAGGGAATAGGGTGGTGTATAGTGCGGGTGGGAGAATGATGTCTATTTCTGTGATTCCTACTATAGTGACTTGCTTGACTTCTAGTTCATCTGCTGACCACTGCTCGTCACCCACTGCTGCTCTTTACTGTGACCACTGTGCTGCAAAGAGCCTCTAAAATGTCTCTCTTATCCTGAGACAAGCAGCTGGACTGCAGAGTACTGGTGAAGTAAGCGCAGGG
>RJVU01016332.1:2231780-2285312 GCA_003731715.1 Anabarilius grahami | reverse complement strand
ATTTGGTCAGATTACTTTTGAACGACTGGCCCCTGCTTCATCCCTATGTACATCACAGTTCAGTGTCCTTATTAGTACTGATCAGTTAACATGCTAAATCCCACCAGATTTATATTTACTTCTTGACAATAATCTAAAAAGATGAACGGAAGATATTACACCACAGAAAAGGTTAAATAAAGAGAAAAGTATTTAATAGGGTATTTAATTGCCAAAAATGTCATCACAGTCTGTCTCCATTAGCAATACTTTTTCATCCCCTGTTCAAAATTGAGCATGATGTCACCGCTTGCAGGCATATCTCATGGTTTTCAGCAGGGTTGTGTACCATTCAAAATTGCATTGAAAATACCTTTTAAATTCCAATTTATTTCCAGTTTTCTGTTTTGAAATCTTATAAAAGAACTTTGAAATCTGAAGGTTTATAGGCCTTATGCATAGAATGATGGATGGATGTGTGTGTATAATATATATATATTGATGGATAGATGGATAGGGATGGACAGATAGATTGAGCTAGATTCCAATTCAGTTTCCTATGAGGTACAACAAATATAATTCAAATTCACACTCATGAGTTGAAAGGGAACTAATTCTTCCATTGATAATTTTGCCTAACCCTGGTTCACAGGGGGCCCATAAGATTAGGTGGTACACCACTGACACTGCTTCGAAATGCTCCAATGAATGAATTAGATGTTCTTTTATACCTGCTGCAAGTCTTAATTAACAAAGGCGAAACCTGCTGATAAAAATCAGTTAACATACTGATGATCTGCTTTAGTCATCTATTTCATTCACTGCACTTTCCATTCTTGTGTTTCTCTTTTTTTGTTTTTAATTGAAATTATGCCCTGCCCTTGAAGATTATAAAAAAAATTTCAGTAACACTGGTGCATATCTGTTCATCACAAAACACTCCCTAACACCAGGTGACTTTGAAAGGCTTTTGAAGTTCGAGAGCCATACAGTGGTAAAAGAGATGCAATATCATCAAAACCACAGGTTTGACAGATGAAAGAAATCCAATAAGACAACTCCTCTTGCATCATTAAACCAAATTACTTTTAATACACAGTAGCTCCTCCGGGTCAAGTGGGGCTCAGAGAGGGTCTGATGAGCCATTAAAGTAACTCCCGTCTTATAGCCGCCTCTGATATGCATGCAGAACAGGCATGTAAAAACTCCATTAAAAGGCATTACGGAGTGGAACGATGCCTAATCAAGCAGGGCTCGAAGGCTTTTGCTTAGTGACTGTCTCACCACAGCTTGCAAGCTATACCTGAAATTGCTTATAGCACATTATTATGGCAGCAGGATACAATTATGGATTCTTCATTGGGTCATTTTGTCACTTTAGAAAAGCACATTTTCTTGATGGGAAGCTGAGTGCCTTCAGAAACGAACACAATCCCCTGTAAATGTTTATATTTGTGTTCTTTGCATCTTTCTGTCCAGGTTTGGTGCCTTAAAGGAATATTCTGAGTTCAATACAAATGAAACTCAATCGACAGCATTTGTGTTGATAACTAGAAAAAAAAATCACTATATATATAGAGAGAGGTCTTTCCAGCCATGCGATATTCTACCGGTATCGCCACGGGAACCGTTTTATCATTTGAATCACTCCGCTTTCTCACAGCGAGTGTCATGGCGGATGAGCAAACCCACCATATTTTTATAGATACTACTGTTATTTTGTAACGGAATCTAGTTTTAAGAGTTTTACGTGAGAATGTAGTTGTTTAGACCAGTGGTTCCCAACCTTTTTTCCAGGAGACCCCTATTTTAACATTCAAAATTCTTAATGACCGTTTCGTGTCCTAGGACATCAATGCGTCGTCACGAGCCGCAGGATTTAATTTGGATTTGTCTATGCAAGATTTTTCGACTCTTATTGTTCGAGTTCCCATCCACTGGCATTATTTGACTGACAGACGGCAGCGGTTGGAGTTAAAAATCATAATTTGTGTTCTACTGAAGAAACAAACTCACCTACATCTTGGATGCGCTGGGGGTAAGCAGATAAACATCAAATTTTCATTTTTGGGTGAACTATCCCTTTAACTTCTAAATTTACAACAGCGCATAAAAATGTGGTCTGAGTTTCACAAACCGCAGACAGGCTGAATGAAAATGTAAATCCATTCTCTGTCAGTAGGTGGTGCTTTTGTAACAGCAGAAATAGAGCTGTTTCTCCGGTAACCCCATAAACAAAGCAGAGCTGCGCTTATAAACACTACGCTTTACACAGAGGGACGATGAAAAGATATGCCATCAAAACTTTTCTCAAGGCAATCAGTTCCCTTCAGAGATACATTCATAGAATTCATTCATACTTTAATTCATATAATTTCCCTCAGAACTCTGTTGTAAAACCTCTCACTTCTTTCGCCATTTTTTTCAAATGAAACCTACACTGCTGTATCTGCGTGAGTGCTTGCTTTGCTTGATATTGGACAGTATTTACCGTGATCAATCAAATACGGTTTAAATGATGATTAAAGTAATACTACACAATACTACATTATTTAAACATCCCCCTAACGTCATTATAACATTATTTTAACGTTCCCCTAATGTTATTTTAACGTTCCCTTAACGTTATTCTAATGTTATTTTAACGTTCCCCTAATGTCATTTTAACGTTCCCTTAACGTTATTCTAACATTATTTTAACGTTCCCATAATGTCATTTTACCATTCCCCTAACGTTATTCTAACATTATTCTAACGTTCCCCTAACATTATTCTGACATTATTTTAACGTTCCCTTAATGTTATACTAACGTTCCCCTAACGTTATTATAACATCCCCCTAATGTTATTTTAATGTTCCTATAACGTAATTCTAACGTTATTCTAACATTATTTTAACGTTCCCATAATGTCATTTTACTTTTCCCCTAACATTATTCTAACATTATTTTAACGTTCCCATAATGTCATTTTACCATTCCCCTAACGTTATTCTAACATTATTCTAACGTTCCCCTAACGTTATTCTGACATTATTTTAACGTTCCCTTAATGTTATACTAACGTTCTCCTAACGTTATTATAACATCCCCCTAATGTTATTTTAATGTTCCTATAATGTAATTCTAACGTTATTCTAACATTCCCCTAACGTTATTATAACGTTCCCCTAATGTTATTTTAACGTTCCCTTAACGTTATTCTAACGTTCCCCTAACGTTATTCTAACATTATTTTAACGTTCCCCTAATGTCATTTTAATGTTCCCTTAACGTTATTCTTACATTATTCTAACGCTCCCCTAACGTTATTCTAACATTATTTTAACATTATTTCAACGTTCCCCTAATGTTATTTTAATGTTCCCTTAACGTAATTCTAACGTTCTCCTAATGTTATTCTAACATTCCCCTAACGTTATTATAACGTTCCCCTAACGTTATTCTAACATTATTTTAACATTCCCCTAATGTTATTCTAGCGTTGAATATGCATACAAACATCTATATAAATATACATACACATTCACATGCAATGTATATTAATGTAAACTTACGTTGTCAAGAACGCACACACATCAAAAACTATGATCTGTCTCGTTGCAGCGGCAGAACAGTCTTTGAACTGAACTTGTTTGTGCATGTTATTTTAAGGGGAATGTTAAAATAATGTAAAAATAATGTTAGAATAACGTTAGGGGAACGTTAGAATACTGTTATAATAACATTAGGGGAATGTTAGAATAACACTAAGGGAATGTTAAAATAACATTATGGAAAAATTAAAATAATTTTAAAATACTGTTAGAATAACGTTAAAACAACATTAGGGGAACGTTAAAATAATGTTAGAATAACATTAGGGAAACATGATA
Source organism: Anabarilius grahami (assembly GCA_003731715.1). Taxonomy (NCBI): domain Eukaryota; kingdom Metazoa; phylum Chordata; class Actinopteri; order Cypriniformes; family Xenocyprididae; genus Anabarilius; species Anabarilius grahami. The sequence goes on along the minus strand of RJVU01016332.1, from coordinate 2,281,459 downwards.
ATGTTAGGGGAATGTTAGAATAACGTTAGGAAAACGCTAGAATTATCTTATAGTAACGTTAAAATAACATTAGTGGAACGTTAAAATAACGTTAAAATAATGATAGAATACCGTTAAAATAACATTAGGGGAACGTTAAAATAATGTTAGAATAACGTTAGGGGAATGTTAAAATAATGTTAAAATAATGTTAGAATAACATTAGGGGAACATTATAATAATGTTAGGGGAATGTTAGAATAACTATAGGAGAACGTTAGAATTACGTTATAGTAACGTTAAAATATCATTAGTGTTATTTAATGTTATTCTAACGTTCCTATAATGTAATTCTAACCTTCTCGTAACGTTATTCTACCATTCCCCTAACGTTAGAATAACGTTCCTAGATGGTTCCCCTAGCCTCTTTACTCCGATATCATTACTCGGCTGTACGTCAGTAATCATCCAGCACACCCGTGACCCAGTATATTATAAGCGGTATGGAAAATGGATGTATGGAGGACTATAATCAGTATTACAAACCCTCTAACATTATTCTAATGTTCTCCTAATGTTAAAAGGAAAAAGACAAAGATATCGCAATGTGCCATGTGTGAAAATCTATGTACACCCTTACTGCTTCCATAGGAATAAAGAGGGTAAGTATCAGCCAGGTGCTGCTAATCAAATGACCTTGATTAATTGATCAACAACTGTGACCAACTCTATAAAAGCAGAAGTTTTGGCAGTTTGCTGGTCTGGAGCATTCCGGTGTGTTTTAACACAGTGCTAATGAGGAAAGACATCAGCAATGATCTTAGAGAAGCAATTGTTGCTGCCCATAAATGTGGGAAGGGTTATTAGGCCATTTCCAAACCATTTAAAGTCAATCATTCTACAGTAAGGAAGATTATTTACAAGTGGAAAACATTCAAGACACAGTTGCCAATCTTCCCAGGAGTGGACGTCCCAGCAAATTCACCCCAAGGTCAGACCGTGCACTGCTCAGAGAAATTGCAAAGAACCCAAGAGCAACATCTCAGACTCTACTTGCCTCAGTTAGCATATTAAATGTTAAAGTTCATGACAGTACAATTAGAAAAAGACTGAACAAGTATGGCTTGTTTGGAAGGGTTGCCAGGAGAAAGCCTCTTCTCTCTAAAAAGAACATGGCAGCATGGCTTAGGTTTGCAAAGGTGCATCTGAACAAACCATAAGACTTCTGGAATATTGTCCTTTGGACAGACGAGACCACAGCAGAGATGTTTGGCCATAATGCACATGGTGGAGGGGTGATGATTTGGGCTTGTTTTGCAGCCACAGGACCCGGGCACCTTGCAGTCATTGAGTTGACCATGAACTCCTCTGTAAACCAAAGTGTTTTAGAGTCAAAAGTGAGGTCATTTGTCTGACAGCTAAAGCTTGGCCGGAATTGGTTCACGCAACAGGACAATGATCCCAAGCACACCAGCAAATCTACAACAGAATGGTTGAAAATGAAAAGAATTTAGGTGTTGCACTTGCCCAGTCAAAGTCCAGACCTCAACCTGATTGAAATACTGTGGCGGGACCTTAAAAGAGCTTTGCATAAACACATAAACCTCAATGAACTGCAGCAATGTTGTAAAGAAGAGTGGGGCAAAATTGCTACACAACGATGTGAGAAACTGATAAAGTCATACAGAAAATGATTACTTCAAGTTATTGCTGCTAAAGGTGGTTCTACAAGCTATTGAATCATGGGGTGCATTTAGATTTTCACACATGGCTTCTCCATTTTGGCTTTACTTTTGTTAAATAAATAATGACATCGTGTAATATGTCATGTGTTGTTGTTCATCTGGGGTTGTATTTACCTAATTTTAAGAGCTGGCAAGGACCAGGTGATTTTTTAGAATTCAAAGTGGGTGTAATATATATATAAAATATGATTTTTTTCAGGTTGTTTTTTTTTTTTTTTACAAGCAAATGGGCCGATTCCAATACCTGTTTGTTTTTGTTTTTTTTCTTTAAGCAAATTTAATTGTTGTGTATTTGCTCTGTTATAGGCCAAACAGTAATGTCTGTAAATATCTGTAGTCATTTGAAATTAGAGGCAACCACTTCATTTTAATCATGATCCAAACAGTAATGCTACAAGAGCAGTGGTTGGTTTAAATTACATTGTATAATTTCAAGATTTATAGCAAAAACAGCATGGCAGACTTTAGCTTTTTGGGTTTGGAGCATGGTCGAGTGTTAGTACCACTAAACTTCTAAGGGCCCAGGGCCAAAGGATTTGCCAGTGAGTCCCTTTCCCCCTGAGCTCAGTGCATTGGGCGATAGGACCTTCGTGAAGGCATAAACATACAGTACAGGACTCCTAATGCTAATGAATATCTTTTGATCAAGTCTCCATCACTAATTCTATAGCAATTTAAATCAGTCTGGATCCTTGTTTAGAAGCCTCTGCACTTGATTTTTTCACAGCATGTAATATCATTTATCTTTATGAATTTTTAAAAGTTTGTTGCAAGCATGAATCACACTGTTGACTCTTAACCTCTCTGCCTTGAATGTAACTAAACGATTCTTAAGATCTTTTTTTTTTGTGTGTGTGTGTGTGGAGCACCTCATTACTACTGTGCAGATCCCCCAAGTTGAACGGCAGCTGTGCACGGGGGAGAGGAGACGTCAAAAGCATTGATATGCAGCTCTTGACAGGGTCAGGTGAGGGCTGCCGCCTCCTTGTGAAGATATTTTAATTATCTCTCTGTGGATTTGTGTACTATATGATAAGCTTTGTGAGACTTGCGAGGCAGAGCTCAGATTCAGAAAGCAATAAATGTTTTCATCAGTCCCGCGTGGTTACGGGGTCATCTCCGAAATAAGCCTCTGGAAAGATTTCATGAGATGGAAGTTTTAGACAGATACACAACACAATTTCATTAACTGGATTACATACCAACAGCTTAATGTATTTGAAAACTCATTTTTGAATCATTTACAATTTATTTACACTCTGAAAAAGTTTTTATTTTCTTCAGTGCAATTGTTCACTTGCTGTGTTTCTTTGTCTAAATCATTTAATGATAGTTCTTTGTATTTTTTCTTTCTAAAAAAAAGAGACAGAGCTTTGTGTGCCAAACTGACTGACATTTTAGAGCAAGCCTATTCCAAATAATATCACCGATTTAATTGACATTTTTTTAATGACTAGTTCATCTAAATCAGCCTGAAAGCAGATTGAGAGTTGGCTCTCATTACTGTTCAAAACAACATTGTGTTGCGTGTGACTTTTCAAAAGATATGCAGATTATTTTTGTGCTTGACATTATGCTGCTATGTTCTTTATTAACATTTTTAAGCATTTCTTACCCTCTCGGTCTTGGTGAATGATGAATAATACATCTGTGACAAAGTTGTCCTTGATGAAATGCGTATTTTTACATTTGTTTACTGTGTTTTTAATGAGTGCCTGAGTTAGAGGATGTACAATTACAGTTCATTTTACAACTGTTTCTCAAACTGTATTCATTCTGCATCAGAAAGAGTATCACTGCACTTTCTATCAGGGTCTCAGAACTGAGGTTTTAATATTTACATTAATAACCTCACAAACCTTCAGCTTTTATCTTTGAGAGTTCAGTTATTGCTCTGGTGAAGTGTAACAATTAATTTTCCATCCCTAATACCCAAATCAAAGACAATGGCAATGCCCCTTTCATGCCTTTGAGGTATTTCCATTATCTCCTTTCATGTTTTTCTCTGTGCAAACAAAAGTAGTAAGTAGCTTAGAGTTCTGCACACAGTAAATATGGTCTCATAAGTGTTCCCTGATTAACTAGTTTAAGCTTGTGTTTGTTCTTGGGTCCACTGAAGTTCTGGACTACACCTTTGCTCACTGTCTCCAAGGAAGTATGAGTATGAAACTCATAATTATAACGTGATGTGCAAGTGAATTTGATCAGAATAAACTTGCTGGGATTTTCTAATTTATTTCTCACTTTTTTAATTCTAGACAAAGAGTTTTAGCACCAATGCAATGAAGAGCAAAGAGCATTAAAGGGGTCATGACATGAGAAATCAAATTGATGCCTTGATCTTTTGACATATAAGAGGTATTTGAACCATTGAAACATACTGCAAGTTTCATAGCATTTGAAACTTGAAAACAGCATTTATTTAATCAAGCTCCAAAAGCAGCTTGTTTTGATATTGCGGGATCTGTGATGTCACATGGACAAATATATTTGCATAATACCATCTCAAAAGCAAGACATTGACAAATAATTTTATAGTATTGCACCATAGGCCCCGCCCACTGGCATTCAGTCACTTAATGGTTAACATTTGCTTAAACCAGAAGTGAGCGTTGCGTCGCTTCAAAAGCAAATAGAACCCATTATAATCACTGAAGCTGTCGATACTAGATACAGTAATTAGATGCGCATTCAGTTTCTGACATACTCCACATTATACAGGTGCTGGTCATATAATTAGAATATCATCAAAAAGTTGATTTATTTCACTAATTCCATTCAAACGTGAAACTTGTATATTATATTCATTCATTACACACAGATTGATATATTTCAAATGTTTATTTCTTTTAATTTTGATGATTATAACTGACAACTAAGGAAAATCCCAAATTCAAAAGTATGAACATGAACATGAACTTGACTGGAATAAATCATTATTTTTCCAGTTTTGTTTGCTGCCGCTCAATGTTTGTATAACTATTTGGGGGAAACTAGTCTCAAATAAATTGCAGTTCAACCTGTTTTTCCTTGTTTTCTTTTTCTCTTTTTTTCTGCATATTTTCTGAATTTTGTGACCTGTTTGGGCACATTTTGCTCAAAAGCTTTTGCAGATCTTAATGATGGAGGCTTTCTTGCGTGAGCTGGTGCTGACAGCACAACCATGAATCATCGCTTTTCCACTTTACTCATCCAGGTTACATTTACATTTTCTTTAATCTCTTTATCTTTCAGATTTTTAAAAATGATTGTTGTTTTTGCCATAGCCATATTTTGCAGTTGCATTGGGTGTTTTTAGCAGCATAGAAATGACAGATTTAAGCAGTAAAATAATTTTGATACTGGTGCAAACCATGTATTTTATTGGTCTATATTGATGATAAATGTCAGGTAATAATTGAAAAATCTATATTTTTTTCTCTCCTTTGGATTGTATACTTTCTTTTTTTTTTCTTTTCCAAAAATTACCAAAGCCTAATAGAGGTTAGGGTCAGCGTGATTTTGCCAAGTAAGACATGTTCCTGGATCAACATATTTTGTTGATCCTGGAAAAACATTCCAGTCTGAAAATGTAGTCTTAACCCTATTCCTACCCCTAAACCTAATCCTACCCATAACTTATCCCTGAAATCAGAGGGAAAGATAGGTGAATAACATTGATGTAGAAGCACCTAACCCTGGTTGCAAGCCTAAACTTGACATAAACGTTAAACTTGTCCCTCAAATCTGATTGGTTGATTGGAATGTTGTTCCAGGATCAACAAAGATGTCGGTGACCGTTAGGTTAGATAGATACCATAGATAAAGTACTTTTGAACTTTGTAGGCTACTAGCTACATTACTCATTTATGTAAAACACAAAAGCACCTGACATTGCATTCAAAGTATACATGAAGGTATGCATTAATTTGGCCCATGAGCTTGGCAATGCTATAGCGCCATGCAAGACTGTTTGAGCTACTAGAGGTTTTTGAGGTTACTCCTTCAGTGCATATTTACTGTGTATTCCTCCCTATCTAGTGTAAGTAAACAGTATACCATGATGCTAGCAACACCAAGGTCATGAGTTTGATTCCCAGGGAATGCATGAACTGATGAAATGCATATCTTCAATGGAATGTAAGACACTTTGGATAAAGTGTCTGCCAAATGCATGAACATATAATATATAAAAAATATAAGTAGTTTTTCCTTCTGGCTTTGCCATATTGTCTGAGGTCAGTGTTGCCCTTATGAGTGCTGTTCTTGGCTGTTCTGAAAAGTGCTGTTTACAGCGTTCTCAGAAATACAATGCCATCTCAGCAGTGGCCGCAACATCCCTGGCAGTGTGTGTGTGTGTGTGTGTGTTAACTGATACCCTCCTAGATTCAGCTATTACACCCCAAACAACAAGGCTTCAACATAACCAACAAAAGGCTAGACAGAGAATGTAAAAGATCCCCACCCCAAGATGCTAAAAGTATATGAGAGCCCCACTGCAGCAGTCTCAGACAGACTGATGTCCTTACACAAGGAGAAAGACATTTGCAGCCGAGGCATTTACATCTGCTGATAGCGAGAGGTAGTCTGATATGTCTGACATGCTGATCCATTACCACAGGTCATGACATCCTTTGACCAATTGCCTCCCGTCTTTCTGCATTTTATCGGGTATTTTAGCAATCCGACAGAGATAGCGTGGGCTTCTGATATTTGTGAACTGAAGGAAAAAATATACATTTTTTCCTGAAGTTAAGGAGCACAACATTTCTAATCTTGGAGCAAAGGGCTGTCTAATATGTTGCCATGAGGCAGACTGATAGATGAACAGATGGGAGTAGTTATTTATAGACCCCATTATCACAGTCCATCAAACACTCATTTATGCCACATGCAATAAGATAACGCAAAAATGCCCCCGTCTCTGACTTTAAGCCCGTAGCTAAACCTTATATATGCATTTTACGGGCTTCCTTACCCTTTAAATTCGATGGCTATGACCACACAACTAAATCTGTTTACAGTGGTTGGCGCTGGTAGCTGCTCGTGCCCGTGTTGTTGCTGTGTATTGTATGCTGTGTCTCTAGGGACAAAGAGAGATGCTGAAATGCCTCCCTGACATTTACTGAAGGATCATACTCTGGGAGGATATGCTCTGCTTTTGTCAAACGAGGTTAAAACCCATTGACATTTTGCAGGCCGCTGGATACCATCTGTGGCGACGGTCTCTCGCTGGTCTCTCTCTCTCTTTCCACTCCGGGTTAAAAACACAGTGACATTTGCCCGGGATGTCAAGCAATTGCCTTTTGCCCCTTACCTCGTGCCCATTTCAAACATATCTGGTATATCAAGAAAGAATTAGTCTAATCTTCCTTTTTTCCACACTATTTACTTAAGAGCATTCATTCTTTCACTGCCACGAGCATGAAGATGTAATTGGAAGCAAGTTGCATGGAGATCTCTCCTCCCAGGAGTATCTGGCTCAAACAAAGCTGAGAGTGCAAATTTTTATCTTTTCCTGTCAGGTCAGCTGTTTCTGAACACCTAAATCTACTCACAGACTTGTAAAACAGGCTTTCTGTCTTAGTTTAATCTAAATGCCTGAAACTGTGTGAATCACTCAAGTCAGAATGAAGCATCCTCATGTGAATATAATCAGTAAACATTAGTCTAACATGGTCGTTCCCAACCAGTGGTATGAGTATCCCACGGGGTACTTGGTAAGATTTTGATTCTGCTAAACAGAAATTATGACTTAATTTTTCAATATTTTATATTTAAATACCTGTATATTAATTCAATCATTATGCTGATATTACTTGTGCCTTACTTAAAGGGCTGTGGGAGTACATAAGATAAAAAATTTGGGAAGCACTGGTCTAACACATTCAGCTATCCCACACATTCTGTATTTGTTTGGAATATTTTAGCCAAGATGATACAAAAAAAAAGCTTGTCTGATATTTTCCCCAATTAAAAGCAAACATGACACAAGCATCGCCGGTTTCTTGTTATTACAGTCCTAAACGGTTGCATGGGCATATGTGTGTTTGATTTGATGCAAATGTTTTTCCCTGTGGTGAATTTAGCTGTATGCAGGAGGCCTGGCATCATGCAGATGTGTAAGCAGGATTAAACAGTGTTTTCAGAACTATGGGGCTGCTCCCTGCCCTGAGAATCCTGCTGAGAGAAAGAGAGAGGCCCATAGAAGAGCTTGATACTGTCACTCTTGTGTGGTGATGAATGGGAGCAGAGCACTGTTTAATTGATCTACAAGCTGTGCTGGGCAGCAGGGAGGCCTATGCCTTCAGGCAGAGCGACACTGTAAATGTAACGCTTGCATACATAAGCCCTTGTTGGTCGTCGCTATTCGTTCTTATACTCTTGATTCTCTGGTCTCTGATTCTCTTTTGTTCTCCTCCTCACTGTATAACAATGTTTTCAGGAAACTTAAAAGACATTAAGGCTAAAGATTGAATTTATTATTATTTTTTTTTTACTTAATTCATTCACTTAGTAATTTTAAATAAATATCCTAAAAAGTCTGCCTTCATTTGTAGCAAATGCCAATTTAGATTAAATTTAGAGTTCTTTAGTTCAATAAGGGGAAAAAAGGTGTTCTTTTCAAATTGTTTCCTTTATTTTATATGATTTTAAAATTTTCAGTGTTCTGTGAGTCATCTTGCTTAAAATGCCACAATGGGGGGTCTGACTGACTTTAGATAATAATTTACTAAACGTAATGACAAATAATGCGTCAATTTGTCAGACGTGTCAAATAATGCAACTTAATTTATTATTTATGCCCCAGTGCATGCTGGGAAAAGAACTTTTACCTTTTTCTGAATAATTAATTATTTTTAATGAAGATTTGGTTAATTATTTAATTTAATAGTTACTGTGGTTGCATTTTTAATTTGCAAAAAAGCATTAATCCAACCGGCTATGCTTGTTGGTTTCATTTTTGTAATAGGAAAGCTACATTTGATAGAAATTCTAATAGTTAAGTAAACCAAAGAAAGCAACAACATTAATTAATTAAATCTTTTCAGCATTAATTAATTGCGATAAGAATTCTTTTTACAACTAATTATATTATTTTGTCTGATTTTTATTATCGCAGTGTTCTCTATCTCTATCTCCCGTCTCCCTCCATGCTCCTTCTCCTCTGCTCCGCTCTCATTACGGAAGGATTTCAGGAGCCAACAACAAACCTCTTTTAGAGGGGTAGATCAATACCCAGACAGCCCTCACATCTGCTCATTTCTCTGATAAAGCCTCACCACTGCCATCAGTACTCACACACAATGCACACCTCATATGAGCTTCTAATGCCCACTGGTGCCCTATTTTAATGATCTACATCCACTACACCGAGGAGGAAACCACTGAGGAGCAACAATAGTTGCACTACTTTTTATCCCAAAATGTCTTGTTTCCCAGTAAAAATATCTAAACATAATAAGAAAAAATTTTCAGTGATTATCTGACTCTTGATTGTATTGTTTTTGGTGAATTTTGTCTTGTTTTAAGCATTGTGCTTAAAAGGGTAGACTGATTAGTGTATATTATAGTCAGGCTGGCTGTAAGTATTTACATAATTATACCAAGTTTCAGGCGTAAAGAAGCCATCTTTTTATTTAGGCAGCAGCAATTTGCACTATGTGCAAATAGTGATAGATGCTATTTACACTAAGGGTAATGCGTCTTGGCTGACCACTAGTGATCGGTTCACCCAAAAACGCATCTTAGTACCAGGTGGAAACAGCCTTTATCTCTCACTCGCTCGATTTCCGAGATATTGTATATAATTTGCGGGCGTCAGTGAGCTGCTATTAAAATGCGGAAGATTTCTGGACCTTCTGGGAGAGGTGGGATGCTGTCATTGTATTGTAGTATATTATAAAACCGTATATAATAAAAACAACATATTCAGTGTATATGAATATATTTATTAAAATCATAAATTGATGCCGCCTTAAATTGGGACATTACTTTAGATTAGATTAGAATAGATAAGATTAGATAAAACTTTATTATCCCGAAGGAAATTTGTCTTGGACACATACAATCCAGTGAGTGCTGCTTAAATAAATAACTTAATACATACGTACAATACATACACATGCACGCACGCACGCGCGCACACACACACACACACACACACACACACACACACACACACACAATACCTACAATTAAACACACAAACTGCCGTCAACCAACCAATTGCACACTACCCATCTTACAGCACACCTATAATTGTTATAATAATAAAGTTCACAAGAAAAAAGATCATAAAATATACATGAATATCGTTGCAAAAAAAACAACAACAAAAAACAGCACTATAGGGGCAAAACTCTTGCTGACTTGTCATTTAAAGCTTTGATGGACAGGGGGGACGAAGGAATTCTTAAAGCAGTTAAGCCTGCACTGGGGAACTCTAAAGCGTCTTCCTGAGGGAAGAAGCTGGTACTCAGGGTGAAGGACATGACTGGGATCTGAAATTATTTTTTGGGCCTGTCTGATAATAGTTTCATTGTAGACAGCCTGAAGTGTGGGATGCTGTGTAACTCCCATGATTTTCATGGCTGTCTGTGTTAACCATGTAATCTGGGCTTTCAGATGTACACTGGGTTGACAAACCAGGCTGAGATGCCATACCGCAAAAGGCTCTCAATTACAGCATGATAGAAAAGAAGCAACACTTTCTGGTTAACACCAAAGACCCTCAACCTACGTAAGAAATATAGTCGCTGTTGAACCCTAGAACAGATGTTTTCTACCTGAGCACTCCATGTCAGGTTATTATTAATATGTATGCCCAGATATCTGTAGGAATCAACCTGGGCTATATACTGGTCATTGATGGCCACTGGTAAGGTCTCCAATGGATTTAGGGTCAAACACCATCTCCACTGTTTTCTTAGTGTTGATCGTGAGAGAATGCTTATCGCACGACTGGACAAAGTTCTGGACCTCATGTTTATATGCAACTAAATCTGATGTATCCAACATGAGACCCAGAATAGCTGTATCGTCGGAGAACTTAATCATGTAATTGTTAGCAGTACTACATGTACATTCATTAGTGTACAGTGTGAACAGTACAGGGGAACTAACGCACCCCTGGGGAGTGCCAGTGCTGATGGTCAAAGGTTCAGACAACGTCCTGTTCACCCTGACTTGCTGACTACGATTTGTCAAAAATGAGTGGAACCACCTAATAATAAAGGGGTTGACATTCATCCGCTGCAGTGTTTTCAAGAGAACATGAGGCTGCAGAGTGTTAAAGGCTGAAGTAAAATCTAAAAACAACAGTCTGGCATAAGCCTTAGGATTCTCAAGATGTTTAGTCACTAGGTGCGTCAGTCAGTGCGTCTCTGGTGTTTATAAGCGAACTGGTAGGGATCTAGCTGTAGGACTACATCAGGCTCTCCTGTGGGCAGGGTTTCTTGGGGACAGGTGTAATAATTGCCTTTTTTCCATTGTGTCGGTACAGTGTGAGAATGCAGGGAACTCTGAAAAATGGGGCACCAGGCAGGTGTCAATTCATCTGCACATGATCTTAATAAAAAGGCAGAGATGCCATCTGGACCTGTGGCATTATTGACATTAATTTGCCTAAGGACCTTGTTGACAGATTTAAAGTCAATTTCTAGCCTATCAGCATCATCAATAGCAATACTATCAAGCACATTATTACATTCAGCTGAAAAATCATGATTGTTAAACCTCTTATAAAAATAATTCAACTCACTTGCTTTTTCCAGTCCATCTACAACATGCAAATATTTATTAGTCGGTTTCATGTTGGTGGCTATTTTCATTGAGTCCCATAATTTTTTAGAGTTCATAGTTTGGAGGTTTTCCTCTGTGGACTTCCTGTGGTGTTCCTTTGCTTCTTGAAGTTTCTGGTTTAGCTCTTTTTAAACATTTTTAAGTTGTAAATGATCTTTGGTCTTAAATGCCTGCTTTTTTCTGTTAATACAGTCCTTCACCTCCTTTGTGATATAAGGTTTGTTGTTGGGGTAGATTTTTATTTTCTGTTTTGGAATCACAGTATCAACACACATATTCTGTGGTAGTTTCTGTGGCATTGTTCAGGCTTGGCTCCCTAGAGAAAATATCCCAGTCCGTGCATAAAAAAACATCCTTTCAGTGTTTCCATACTGTCTTCTGACCATACATTGATAGTCTTAACCAAGGGTTTGGAACTCTTTAGGGCTGTCTTATATGTAGGGATCAGATGAACAGTATTACGGTCAGAGTTAGACAAGGGCGGTTTAGCTATGGCTGTATATGCATGTTTTAAAGGGATAGTTCACCCAAAAATGAAAATTTTATGTTTATCTGCTTACCCCCAGGGCATCCAAGATGTAGGTGACTTTGTTTCTTCAGTAGAACACAAATGATGATTTTTAACTCCAACCGTTGCAGTCTGTCAGCCGTATAATGCGTGTCAATAGGAACTCCATCTATAAGAGTCAAAAAAACATGCACAGACAAATCCAAATGAAACCCTGCGGCTCGTGACGACACGTGCGAGAAACCGAACAGTATTTATATAATTTTTTACCTCTAAAACACCACTATGTCCAACTGCGTTCAGCATCCGGTTAGTAAGGTAAAAAAACGCGTTCTGATGACGGAAGTGATGTCTCGCGCTTTGCTTCAATGAGTGCGAGACATCACTTCCGTTGTCAGAGCGCGTTCAGACCTCACTAACCGGATGTGGAGGACAGTTGGACATTGTGGTGTATTAGAGGTAAAAAATGATATAAATGCTGTTCGGTTTCTCGCACAAACCGATCGTTTTGTGAACTGATAGTTTCGTGAAATATCCCTTTAAATTTCCATAGCATTTGTCCAAATTCCTATTCTTCCTGGTATCACATTTAATATACTGTTCAAAACCTGGAAGTGCAATATTTAAATTACAATGATTAAAATCTCCAATGATAAAAATAGGAGCACTTGGGGTGAGCTGTAATTGTTCATGAACCTACTTGTCCTTGTTCCTAAAGGCCCCTCCCATACACATACCCCTAACCCTTAAAATAACATTTTATTCCCACAATTAAATTCCTATTAGGCATTTCATTCCCACTTTGCAAATATTTTCTTTGAAAAATATTCTTAAAAAATTTATTTAAAATCAAAAACAACTCATCGAGCTTATTTGCATTGGGAAAAGGGAGAAGAAGAATGAGTTCAGAAAAAGGTGGATTCAAACTCAGGTCGGTCATGTCAAAAACGAATGCCAACCGCCTTACTCTCCATGCCACTAATCCTGTAATCAGTAGGATTTCTTTGTAATTGTGTCTTGCTCAATCAGACAACGGTTGGGCGGAGTTAAGGTCAGAAATTTTCGTCCTAAATTTTCGCACGTTAAAAAAATAAATATGATCTCACGTTGTGTCAATTACGTTTACACACTGCCTCCAAAACTTTCGTCTGTCATTAAACTTTTTTTTACCCTAATAAACCTATATAAGCCCCTAACTCTAACCCTAACTCTCTTTTAAGAAGAGAGAGGACAATAAAATTATCCTCACTGGTATAGAAGACTTCATTTTGTGTTGTTTTGCGAATTTTTTTGCAACGGATTAATTAATATGCTTCGGATTCAGTGTGCAAGGTTTCTGTGCATGATGAATTTTTAGGATGATGAATACGAAAAAATGCATATGAAAATTTCACACTCTAAAGACCTTTAGTGTAAATAACCTTTGCCAACAAGGCGGGCTATTTGCACTTTGTTTAAATAAACACTACATATTTAAATTAGACTCATATTTACATATTTAAATTAGACTCGTTATATATTGCATATGGAAATTTGCTCAAATTTGTTTAGCGCAATTAACTCTGCCAATTTCCACCAGAAAAAAAAAATTAAAAGAGATGTTAGGATATATTTTCTAGGACTTTTCACACTTGAAATACTTAACCCTGGGTCATTCTAAACTCCAGATAAACATAATCTTGGGTTATCCTGTTTCACAATTCAAATTGCTTGTAATTTACCCAGGGTTAACAATTAATTCTGGGTATTCATGCAGACGTTTCACACTGTACATTTCTAAACCCTGGGCTAACATTCTTATTTGCATATTTTAGTATGTTTAAGTATTTAAGTATGCCAGATTGATATAGTCTGCTGGCACTCAATGTTTTGTTAGTTACCTGATTTGCATAGTTCCTTCCTTTAGTTGATTGGGTTCTAAAACACAGATAGTGAATGGCCGATAATCATTCATTGTGAAATCACCCCTGAAAGTCGAGGCCCTGCAAAAGAAATTACATTTTCAGGTAATAGTGAGCTAAAGATTCCCAGGACATACCTGAGCATCTGGATTTTATATTATTTATATTCTTGAGGAAAGCACATACAATCGAGAGGTTTTCAGAGGCCTGACGAAAGGCTCAGGCTGGGAGCAGATGGCGGGACTGTGCTAAGCTCACGCTGCATTTTGTATTGGGCAGCAGTTTGAGTTCAGTGGTGTGGCAGGAATTCCTCAGAGCCTGGGTCTCATCTGCTCTTATCAGTCGCCTGCAGTTGGGGAACGAGGTTAAAGACAGAGTTACAACATAAGGCATAAGGCGTAAAGCTTCAGGGGCAAGGTTGAGCTGTGCTCGAGAGAGAGAGAGAGAGAGAGAGAGAGAGAGAGAGAGAGAGAGAGAGAGAGAGAGAGAGAGAGAGAGAGAGAGAAAGACAGAGAGAATATTCCCCAAGAAAAGTCTGATAAATGCAGTGTGCATTTGAGTAGTCCGTCATGTTGGGGCCATCTGCACACGCCGTGAGTCTTACATTCATCACCCAAGTCATTTTTAAATGGAAATGTTCAGGGCAATAAATGGATTCCTTGCCCCTGACATCCCAATTTAAGCACACTGCGGAGCTGGAAGGTTTACTTCCCTACTAAAAATACCAAATATTCATTTTTGAATGGACTTTTAATCCTCTAATGCCAAATTTCCAGCCAACGTTCATTTTTAAAATGAAAATGGTGCAGATACGATTATCAAGAGTAACATGTAGATTCAGCTAGTCTCAAATGGAAGCATTACGTCATTTGCTGGTTGAAAAAGAAGTTACGCCCTCCCTGAACCTCCAGAAGGGAGACACTGGTCCCCTGAGGAACGTTGTCTTTATGGCAGTGGTGACGATATGCTATTAACTTCATGTTCACCTCTTCACATAATGCCAAAGATACACTTAAAGTTCATCCTTAAATGAAAATTCTCTCATCTCTTGAGTTGTCTCAAGCCAGTCTTTCTTTCTTTCTTTGGGACACTGAAAGACAAATTCTGAAAATGATCCGTGTCACTATTTTGCAAGCAATGGCAGTGACGGACTTGTGATCAGTCATATAAGGAGATATGAACCGTCTCTCTAAAACAGCTCCAAAACAAGGGTAGCAAATCAAAACAGTATTGTGAAAATAGTCTTTTGTTTAACAGTACAGAGACTGTTTGGACCCACCGTATTTCACCAGTACTGTTGTATTTTACCTTTGCTTTTGCCCTTAGGATATATTTTTCTGACTTTCCTCTGTAGTGTAGACAGTAACTAAGCACCTTTGTTTTTGTGGAAGCATTAAACTTGTTAGTGGGCAGCAAGGCATGGAAAGATATATGCCCTACTAGCTCTCTCACTCTCTTTCTCCTCTTTGTTCTATAGCCATTCAGACACAAAGACAAGGCTGGCTGGCTCATTGGTGTGTCTCTATTGCTGTAAATATTTATAAAGCATGAGTTCTGAGATCAACACAAATCAAGGAAGGACAGAGAGACCGGGGAGAGAGATTTTAAGGTATTAATATTTAAGTCTGTCCTGCTGCCATTGGCATCACTTGATAGTATATATCTGATAGTAATAGTATGAGTAATTGTTTATTTCCATGTCAAACACTTGTAGCTCAGTAGAGTAATACATTAACATCTGCAAATTAAGAATGCTTTTTGGTCTGCTGGTAACATTTTGGCCATGAGTACAAAAAGTTATGGAGTCTAATACGCCCTTATTTATCTCTTTATAACCAAAAATGGAGCTGTACGTCAGTGGCTTTATGACTGGAGTAGGGAGATATGTTTGCTTTTTTTTTGTTTTGTTTTTTTGTGTGATTTCATTAAAACTGATTAGATTGGAGCATGCTTTCGATCACTGATAATAACCACAACGAGCACTTCTTCCCCATCACAAATTATTATTAGCAGTATGTCAAATCTGGGGTGCGTTTCCCAAAGCCAGCTATGGTCGCAAGTTCCTTCGTTACCAATAGAGTACCCTAGGCTGGTTATCAGGCACCTGCTGGTAACTACTGTAATTACACCCTCTGCAGGCAAAAAGCATCTTTTCTTTTGTTCTTGATTAACAGTAATGACACAGATGGCAGTAGGTTTATTAGGCTGCTGTCACTTTAAGACCTAATGCACAGATCCAATATACTGTTACACGTTTTCTTTCTCAACTATTTACGTTCACTTAAGACATAACAAACTGTGTTTACAAGGATATTTTGACAATTTTGTGTGTATTTGTCCATTCAAGTGCAAGAATACACACTTCAGTATCCGTGAGAACTCAATTCAGTATCCGTGCACTATATGAGAGGTGGCTTTTTGTGCACATGCTCTTGTGTGTGCAGAGAAAACAATGCGCAAGTGCTGAATTGAGATCTCTTTTACATCTTCTTGTGCTTGAATGGTTTATAACCATATTAAAATGCACAAACAGGAATTGATAAGTGGAATCAACATTTTATTTTTTATAACAAGTATCCAATTCCTGACCTTAAGTATCCTGGAATCGATTTTCGATTTCCAACCCTATCAGTGATGGAAAGTATGTTCAAATCTAATGTAAGTTTTAATGAAATTACAAAACGAAATGCAAACATATCTCTCCCCTCCTGACATAAATCCTCTGGACTACTTTATTATAACAATACAATGCAATGAGAAATCCTGCTTGACAATTGGAAATACTTCTTTTGTCTCTAGGGTTGTGTTCCTGTTCAGAATAGAACTAGCAAACAGCATTAGAACAGTAGAAAAAGTGTATGTAGTGTATTTATATTCTTTTTTGAATTACTCAACTCACTAGCTTTGTGACAAACCCAACCCACCCTATAAATGTTCACACCGTTCATGTACATCTAATTAACAGCATTCTAAAAATATTCATTTGTATCTCGTTGCGGAATTGGCTTGTCTGGATGTGCAATAACGTGTTGCATTATTTTTTTTGATTGGTAACTATGCTGTTTTATATAATTGTTTGCCTTTCTCTAGTGATCTGTCATCAGGATTGTGGGCTGAGATTGATGACATTCTGTAGGCTCTGTGAAGCCCATTGTGCGATCATTAGGATATTACTTGCCGCATGTCGTCATGCTACATTTGCCAAATTACACTGACGTCTTAATGAGAGAGAGGAGGGCTGAGTCCTTAGTGAGCCTGACTATAGAAACCCTGCAGTTAAAACATGGCAATGTATCATTTCATCCTTTGTTCTCCTTACAGTTTTTTGCTCTGCTTCTTCTGTTTCTGTCTCTCGCACATACTCTGTGTTTCTCTCTCGTTCTTTTTCTACTTCTTGTGTGCACTCACACACACAGGCCTGCCATTTGACTCCTACATCACATAACAGACAGCTTGTGCAAGGCCCTCAATTCGGCCAGAGAGCCTGAGCAATTACTCACTCAGAGAGCCAGGCCTTCACTCAGCCCCGCAGCTACACAGCCAGACCAGTTATCACTCGCTTTGTGCTGTTTGTGGAAACTCCTTTGGCTCAATTGTCATGATTTTTCATACATCTGCTCTAAAAGGCTGTGAACTGAGAGGAACGGAGAGGGAGGACCAGCAGTACAACAAAAAAAAACTGCTTGTGAAACTGTGGTGTGAAAGAGACGAAGAAAGTGAAGAGGACGAGTGAGATTGTGGGTAAAAAGGGGGAAACGGGTGAAGGAGCAGAGAAGTAAAGAGAGAGAAACAGACAGAGATGAGAGGGAAAGAAAGAGCAAGAGTGAGATGAACTGCCCTGGGATGTAAATTCTGACAGATTGGCTGTAAGAGTCTGCAGCGTCCAGCTGGAAGATGGCCACACTGGGAGATCTCACACCGCTCTGAACTGCCCGTCAGTACGGCGCTCATCACAACAAGCCTGTATGAGGAACTTCTGCAACACACAAAATGACAGAAGTTCAGAAGTGCTCATTAAAGAATCAGTCACCTAAAACCTTTTACTCACCTTCGTGTTCTTCCAAACCTTATTTCTTCACAAAGAGAGAAATGCTGAAGAATGCATTGGCCGCTCATTTATAATGAATAGTCTTTTAATGAACAGACCAAAATATAAGATGTTAATCACAGAAAATAATTATATCGATCTAGCTTTACTAATCACATTTGTGAAAGTTCATGAGAGAGGTAACGGATTTGTGAACAAATCTTTTTTTTTTTTTTTTTGGAGTTGCATCTTTTCATTGAATTGGTTGATCCAATTCACAACCGGTTTCAATGATTTGTTTCACGAATTGGACTAAAGTCGCATCAAAGTTTTTAATTCAACTCACTGACTCTGGTGAAAATGTTAAGTGAATGACAACAAATTTATCTATTTTCTAAATGCATCATAATTTTGTTGTTAACAATCCATCCATGCATGTTTTTTTTTCTTTTTTTCTGTATTTTTTTGAGCTTGTGAGTAATTCTTAATCAAAATGTCAACTCGATGAAACGCCAGACTTCCTCAATCATTTAGTCTGTGTAATCTCTGCCCCTTTCTTCAATCGACTGCAAGCTTGCATTCAGAAATACATCCAGCCAATCTACAACCGATTGCTTGAACCAAGTCCCGTCCTATTTATTTATTTTTCCATAATCCGATTCACCAGATGTACATCACAATATGTAAGAAATCATCTGTTGCTACTTCCATTTTGGACTGCTCGATTATGGCAAAAATCCTAATTATAATTATTTTGGTCAGTATTGAAATCACAATTATTTAACACAATTAGTGTTGGGTGATATAAACGAAATCTTATCTCACAATGAGTAATTTTAGATCAGTGAAATTTTACAATGATCAAATAGGAGATTTGTTACCACAGCAAAAACTAATACTAGGCTAACTATAAGTAAGTCCTCCAACTATTATTGAAGATAAGTAAACATTCAATAAAAGTAAAGAAGCAAATTACAAACCAAAGGACCAATACATACAATAGAACAAATATACACATGAAATAAACAGTGCTTTAAAGACAATTCTTATTAAAGCAATAAGCCTTACCATGAACAGCAAAATAAGTTACATTTATTACGCCTCTAGATGGAGGCAAAGTCTTTAAGAGTGAGTCACTCGCAAAGACTTTTATATTGAAACTTGTTGTGAACACGGAACAAGGCGCAAATGACAAATGCTTTGACTAGCGCTGTCAGTGTCAGCAGGACGCGGGAAAACCAATTAAATATTAAAAGAACAAGGTCGCAGCGGACATTCAAATGGATTATTTATTATGAACATAGGACTGACCTGAAGGAAAATGGTAAATCTGAATGCAGGTAATACACTCGGTCACTCAATCTCTTTCTCACAATACTCTTCTACATAATGCAGTAAGCTTCAATGAACAAAATAAATTGAGAACAAACATTATTTACTTTGCTAAGAGTGGTTGCTAAGACAGACACATCAACATATACACTCAGTGGCACAGCCATACTTACGTACAGTTGTAAGAAAAAGTATGTGAACCACTTGCAGAATCTGTGAAAATGTGAAAAATTAACAAAATAAGAGGGATCATACAAAATGCATGTTATTTTTTGTTTAGTACTGTCCTGAGTAAGATATTTTACATAAAAGATGTTTACATATAGTCCACAAGAAAAAAAAAGAAGCTGAATTTATTCAAATGGCCCCATTCAAAAGTATGTAAACCATTGGTTCTTAATACTGTGTGTGGTTACCTGGATGATCTATGACTGTTTTTTTGTTTTGTGATGGTTGTTCATTAGTCGCTTGTTTGTTCTGAGCAGTTAAACTGAACCCTGTTCTTCAGAAAAATCCTCCAGGTCTTGCAGAAATTTCAGTTTTCAAGCATTTTTTGCATATTTGAACCCTTTCCAGCAGTGACTGTATGATTTTGAGATCCATCTTTTCACACTCAGGACAACTGAGGGACTCAAACACAACTATTAAAAAAGGTTCAAACATTCACTGATGCTCCAGAAGGAGGTGAAAACTTTTGAACAGGATGAAGATGTCCAAATTTTTCTTATTTTATTGAAATATCATTGCTTTTCATTTAGTACTACCCTCTGGAAGCAACAGAAGATACTTGCATGTTTCCCGGAAGAAAAAATAAGTACAATTTACCTTGATATTCAATTTCAAAAGTTTTCACCCCCCAACTCTTAATGCATTGTGTTTCCTTCTGGAGCATCAGTGAATATTTGAACCTTTTTTAATAGTTATGTTTGAGTCCCTCAATTGTCCTCAGTGTGAAAAGATGCAAACAATGCTATAGAATTTCTCCTTTTGTGTTGCACTGAAGATGTAAAGTCTTATGAGTTTGTAACAACATACAGGAGAGTAAATGATGACAGAATTTTAATTTTTAGGTCTCTATCCCTCTAGAGTACTACTCATTGCTTTTAATTCTATTAGTTGAACTGTTTTAACATTGTACTTGTAAAGTGGGTCTGTAATTAAGAAGACTCCCACTGAGCATGCTCAGTGGAAACTTCTCTGTCATCAAATTCCTCTTTTAATGAAGCCCATTATGCATTAATCACTTGTAGATCTTGATTGGAGTGCAGGATTTCAAAGTGAGTTTCAAAAATAGCTTCAAAGACTCATGAAAAAATTATTAGAACAGAAAATCAACACAGGCATGCAATGACCAACATTTGGACGGTGCACCCTTTCAAGACGTCAGACAGTTTTAGGTAACATGAACCCATCTTCCTGCTTCTTGTTTAAGTCAACATTATACTCTGGGTAATCCCAAAATTAAGATCTCTCTCAGAGTCTCGGAACATCAATTAGAGATGGGTTCATGGAAGCACAGACAATCGGGGCTTCCTGTTGCTTTCTGATGAAGTTCTACAACTAAAATATCAAAGAAAGAGAGTTTCATGTGTACTGTGCTGCATTATTTAATAATGTCCCTTTATAACTGCTCCCTTTACACATGTATCCGAGTGTTTGAAAATCAATGTATGCGTTTATGCATGTACTTAAGAGTTTTTTGATCACACCAATGTCAGATAGATAGCCTCTGGTCTGAGCCTCTGTGCCTGAGTCTGCTTTCATGGTTGCCAGTATAAAGACAGATCCTGGCACCGCACCAGGTTTGATGTTGTTTTGCCGCCTACACGGCATCTCTCTCCTCTTTTGTGTCAGAGGGGGGAGTAGAGATAAAACAGAAAGCAGCAGTTGAGGGAATGTTGTTTTAGAAGTTTATTGATTAAAAAATTAGAAATAAATCCAGGAGTTTATAAAGATCTTTCCCTTCACCCTCAGCTCACAGTAGTTAATCTGAGATGTTTCTCATCGTGGCATGCCATGCATAGAGCTTTTTCCATGACATCTATAGATGTCTTTAAGAGGTTCAAGTTTATTCTGAATCAGGGGCATCATGAACCTTATATTATATTCAAATCCTGACCATGTTTTTATATAAACTCCTGTTCAACAGTTTGGGGCCAGTAAGATTTAAAATAATAACAATAATAATACTGTTATTCAGCAGGGATGCATTAAATTGATCAAAAATGACATTAAAGATATTAAAGAAAGCTGTTTTCAACATTAATACCAAATCAGCATATTAAAATGATTTCTGATAATCTTCAATCTTTGCCATCACAGGAATACATTTTCAAATATATCAAAATAGTACAACTATTTCACAATATTACTTTTTTTTTTTCTTTTTTTTTTATCAAATAAATGTAGCCTTGGTGGGCATAACAGCAACCCAGCCAATACTCAGTTTAAAGCATTAAAGAGTAAAAAGCGAACAATTTGACTTAAATTGTACTGACCAAATTTAGACATATGAATGTGGTTTGTCACAGACACCGTTTTTATGATTAATAATCATAGACTATCAAAGATACGGTATTTTTTGGAGGTTACATTGAAATTCCACTTGGCTTAGAAATTGGAGGGGGCACGTGGGCATGACACTTCTTTGCTGAATGTTGAATTTCAGCAGTTGCTCTTAGCAGGCAGCAGTTAATAGCACAGAACGAAATGAGGGAACCCAGAAGTTCACATCTGAATGCAATCAAAATGTTTTTCTGAGAATGATGAGTCAAACTCGCTTCACTGCCTCACCCACTTAAGAAATCCATCATATTAAGTTTTATCAGTGACACTTCATTTGCTGAAGCCATAAAATCAAAGATGTGTGTTAACCAGTGATCATTACCATCAATCAATGGCTTTTATTAATTAAAACAAGACATGAACTGGCCCTCTGTGGGTCATAGCAGGAATTGCCGCTCTGAGCTTTTGCTTTGAGGCACAAAAGCGGCAGGCTCCTTTTAGCAGGTGTCACTGAAATAGATGATCTCACTAAATAGGGACTTCATTAGCACTCAATTGAGAAGCAGGGGGAGGTGCTCAGTGTAAACTTAATCTCAAATGGAATGGATGTGTTTTAAGTGTCCACACCTTGCCAATCTGTCTGAATCGCTGGAGGCAAGCTAACCTTTGGTCCTGTTAAAACTTAATGATGTGTCTGCTGCAGCTCGGAGTGCCCACCTCCCGATAATTAGCACATGCACAGGAAAATTAACTGCTTCAGTTTTGAGCTCAAATGCATTTGATATCATTGCAGAGTTATTGTGCATTGATTGCATGGAGAGAGAACAACTGTTCATGGTCATGCAAAACATCGCACACTGACATTTAACTAATCTGATGCATAGGTGTTGATTAGGGAATGGATAGAGCTTAGTATTATTGTGGTGTATATTTATTCCACATTATAACTTAAATTAACAGGTACTCGGTATGCTGTCAAGCTAGCTAGATCTTATTAGTATTCGTAGGTATTTATACTTTTGTATCTAATTATGTATGTGCTGCAGCAAACGAATAATAATCCTAAAACACAACACAATGTAATGCGTATTCAAAATACGTATAAAAAACCCATGAAAGATCAATACGGAAAATTCCAATTAATCTGACTTTTAAAAAACACAGAGGGACACAAAGCACTACACGCGATAACACAGCATTAACACTAAGGAAATGAGGAAAGCCAAGGGCTTAAATACACAAGAAGCTAATCAACAGGTTAGGGAACAGGTGTGAACTAATTAGAAAATATGGAAACTATAGGTGCATTCATGCCATATCGTAATTCCTGTAATTATGAGATTCTATAGCTTGTAAAAAGTGTTCACGTACTCGTAGAGCTCGTAATTACAGCTTGTAAGCTGGGAGTTTTCTGAATGCTCACACATGTTCCACGTGGCCGCTGTACCACCTGACCGCTGTAGATTCATTTAGGCATTGATAGTGGTGCCATAGAAACAGCTCAGAATATAATGTCACATGTTGTCATCTCAAGATTCCGGTAGATACAAGGTGGCGTAAATGCAGCATAGCTAGTGGCGGGAAAATGAGAACAAAGGAAACAGGAACTAGAACCAAACCAAATCATAACACAATAAAACTAACATATGTGACAACAGTACACACTGTAAAAAATAAAAAAAATAAAAAAACTGTATTGGTAATTTCCTGCAATGCATAATTAAATATACAGGTAAAACACCTGTAAAAAAACAGTACAGAAAATTCCTTCATTTATTTGTAGAGTACATTGTGCCCTATTTTACGGACCTTTTTTTTAGTGCATTGAACCCTATTTTTTATTTATTTATTTACTTTTTGTTTTTTGCTTTTCTTAGAGTGTATATTTGTATTATATTTTATTGATATATATGGTTATGTACAGTATATTACAATTGTATTGTTTAACAAAATATTTAAAAAAAATACAATAAAATGAACCTGTTATTTCCATAAATTCAATATTGTACAAACCCAAAAGAATTTGTAAAAAATGTAGAAATTTGTTCATACAGAAAATGTTTACGCTTTTGATGCTGTATATATGTTAATAATTTGTTTCATTGTTTATGCAAATATAAGAAACCACACTTTCTGTACAAATATCTACAGTTACTAATGTGATGACATTCGTCTAGCATGCAATTTTGCTTTTTGCATTGGCTCTGACATGACCCACCATCAACTCAAAAGAACCAGTTTATTTATTTATTAAATAGTTACATTTCATTTATCATTGGGGTGCTTGGACAATATTGTTTTACATAAATACTTAAATACTCTTTCTTCATAAAGACATTTCTATATAACTGTTGGTGAAAACATGGTGTGCCTTCACTTGGTTTTTAAAATGTCTGCACCCTTGTTTGGAAGGATATGAAGTCTTTTAAATGAATCATTTTAATGCCACATTTTGAAGTTAGGCATTTGAAGTGGCGTTAAAGGTAGGGATTGAACTTTTAGTTGGCATATCTCTTCAGATACTATCATGCTGTGCTTCATCTCATAAGCATTAGCACCTTGGCTAATTCACTGTAACATTTATGGTTATGACTTTTGAAATGGTTACAGTCAGGCACAGAATAATTGATATGCCCATATTGCAGAAGATTGGGAAAAGTGCTGTACTGACCTAAAAAATTAGGAGTTAAAGTGTATCTGTAGAATGCAGATAGCGTATTTCACGCTAGCAACATGTTGATTAGCGTAGTTGGGCTCCCTGGTGAGAAGACTGGTACAGTCTTTCTCGCACCTAAATCTCAAGGTGTTTCTAGTGTTGAAATGTGTGTAGAAGCCCCACTGAGTTTTCTCAAGTGATCTACTGCAACAAGCATAATTAGATTGAATCGTTTGGCAACTCAGACGAAACTGAGCGCGCCGCCTTTAGCACTGGCCACTGGTTCTGCACCTGAAATTACGTTCTTTTGAAGTACAGTGTGAATGAGAACCATTAAAATGCATTTAACCTCACCTGGAATTCTCAAAAGGTACACCACTCAGTGGAAGGCGGGTGCTCTTACGCTCACTTAATCATTCCGTTGGCGGACGGCACAAACTCATATTCTGGTGTGCAAATTGCTCATGCTTGGAGTTTACTACAAAATGGCCACTTTGCTAGAAATGAAAAACGGCCTGGTGTCTCAGAGGTGATTTATATGGCACTGATGGCTTCATGTGCAGCGGTGAGAGTGTGGGGGAGGATCCACCAGCTGCTGAAAGATCACGTGACCGGCCCTCATTTCTGTCTCCAGGAGATGGTACCTGATAAATTACTGTTATGCAATTTTATACCACACACCGGGAGAGTGACTGCCCTTCACATGAATTTAAAGTGCTTCACCTCCTTCTACTGAGTTGAACTGAAGTGAAAAGGAGCACATTGCAGTCAATTTTCATGAACTGCCTTCAGAATTGTAACGCAGCACCGCGCCTGTCATGCAGTGGTGTGTGAGTGGCTGCAAATAATACGTGTTCTTCTGGATGGATGTTCAGAACCAGAACTGTTCCCCCACAGCTCAGACACATACTCATGCAGCATTTATTTGGAGAGGATTGTCTACGGCACTGTTGTGATTGCTCTGTCTCCTAGATTAGGATGAACTTTCCTCTGTATTACAGCCGATACAAAATTTATCTCACCGCCGGTGACCTTCTGTTTATTTATACAGCATTTTACAAGGGAACAGCTGCTGTTTTGGCAAGTTCTGTCATTGTTCGTAACATGGGTTTCACTTGGTCTCAAAAAGTGGTGAGGTGGGACAGATGTGCTAGTTATGACGTCACAACAGTTTAGCTCATGAATATTCAATTTGATTATGCACAATTTAATCATAATTATCCAGAGATAAGGTCTATAGTAGAGAATTTGCTGGTTTGAAACTGGTTCCGAGTTGGAAACATCTTGGGGAAAAAAAGTTTATTTTTTCCACAAATTGTGTATGTATGCAAATTGTATAATATCAAAGGTACACATTTCTAGTAATTGTGCAGTTAATTCTCATTTTGTATTTTCAGTTTTGGAATATTTTTCCTCTCCCTGAATTTGTCACCACCGAAACACAACAATAAATTAAGTAATAAAAAATGGTTACATTGACCTATTAAGATTTTGTTTGCATCTACCTTGTAAATATATTTTTTGCTTTAAAAAAAAAAAAAAGTTTTCACAGGTAAATCATTAACAATTACAATTTTAACAAAATTTCAAGTGTAATTTATGAGATTTGTTGTATTTTGAATCCAATCTTTCTTTGTAAAAGGCATAAAGTTTATCATACTGATTTCAAAGTTAAGGATTCATTAGTTTGAATATACATTGAACCAAAACACTATAATAACATACAGTCAAACCAAAAATTATTCAGACACTAGATATATTTTTTAAATATTTTTTTACTAGTGGGTACAGGACACTATAGTTAATTTATGTAAGTGATGGTAGCAAAATAAAGTAAACTGTGACATATTATATCCAAAAATTCTTCATACAGTGGACTACCAGTAAAATTGATTAAAAAAATGTGGAACCAAAAATTATTCAGACACTTTGACCTGACCATGTTTTGTTTAAGTGTTATCTGACATAATTAAGCAAATTTTTTTCTGACACAGTTTAACTCTAAGATCTTGACATATTTTATTACTATTTTTTAAAACTATAGTGAATAAACTGAATGAATGAAATGTTCAAGGTGTCTGAATAAATTTTGGTTTGACTGTATTAGTTGATAATTCAATATACTTTATTTTTGACAAAACATCCCATGTTTTGGTCATGACTGCACATTTTCAGTACTGACAGTAAGGTGTTGGTAGCCACCACATCACATTACAGAATTTTAACTCGCATATTAAAACGCTACTGAAACATATTAAAATACTAATTTTGTTTGTTTCCCCCAAATAAATGATTATGTGTTCCCTTTTGTCATTACCAAAACAATGATGACATGTTCTGGTCATGACTGTTTCGGTAGTGACAATTTTAGATACTTTTGAGCCTAGCTCAATGATGACAATCAGCACATGGTTACTTAGCACAGTTCAGTCAAAATCTAAATTTTATGCAATAACACCCCAAAAAGTTTACTTAATTGCATAAAAATGGTGTTTGGTAGTGACATTCCTTAAAGTTACACACAGATTTTCAGACATTTGAACACATTTAACTTAAAATGATGGTACCTATCTACTATGAAAGAGAGGCTATGAGAGAGATTGAAACAGGAATATTTCCTGATTTAAAAAAAAGGGGTGTGTGGTTAAAATCAGTCTCAGCCAATGGACTAAAACATACACTGTTCCGGTAGTGACATGAAAATACAGGACACATTTTTTTTACATTAAGTTTCATGATTTAAATAAAAAAATCAATAATATATTTTTAAAAACAAAAATGGAAAATATTTCAAAAATTATTTCAATATCAATTTTACAAGTTGAAATTTAGGGGTTAGGGTTCAGGACAGCCACCTCCCAACTGAAAGTACCCAATAAATGATGATTTTATATATATTAAGCTTACTGATATTTGAAAAATGATTGTGGGATTCAACAGATAATGGAAGGATCTTAGTAAACATCTAAAATTTGAATACTTAAATGCTTTTTAAATGTGTTTTTTGGTTGTGGGACAGCAGTTTGCACCAATTCTGTAGAAAGGCCATGAACAGGCAACAAAATCAGCAGCAACAGAAAGTATGACGCCTTTGGTTATGGCAGGGAGAAAGACAGGCTTGAATCTGCATGAGCCTGGGCAAGATGGGATCAATAAAAGAGCAATGAGCATTCATAGTACACTGACTTTCACAACAGTTTTTCAGATTTTACTGAGGGAAATGTCATTGGGGAGACAGTGCATTGATACCAGGTTATTGAATGGCGAAGAAAGTAAAAATAGATCATTTTAATGAAAAAGGAGGAGACAATGCAAGGCACAGACATTAAGTATTTCATCAGGCTGTTTTATATCTAGAGGAAGTGTAATGGATCAGACTGCTTTACAGTCTGGATGACATCTTAACTATGATCAAACAGTAGGGTATCTGGCTCTTTACCCCCTGGGAGCAAGCTGGTAGAAGAACATGTTCTCTGTTGTCTAGTGAAAATGGTGATCCGTTGAACATCACTCAATCCGAGTCAAGATAGGAGGTTAATGGAGCAAAATAATTCATGCACATTTCAAATTACGACTCGATATTTTGTACTTGAGGAAAGGCTAGATGCTTATATATCTATTGGATCCCTCATGCAGTGCTGTAAAAATTATTCCCACTTTTATCTGCACCTCAAAAACTGTAAAACACTTCACTTAGTAAGAGTGAATAGATTGGTGTTGCAGATCATCCGTGTTGTGAAGCATAGTTCGTTTAGAATCTATAAGGCCCAGTGCATTTCACACCAAAGAGCGAACTGATCTAACCCTGGTGGTCTCTGAGTAAAACAGCCTATTGTTTGGAACTCAGATAACAAGACAGCAAGTAAAGCATTTGGAAATCAATATAGAATAAAAACCGGCTCTTAGAAGCCTGAAAGTATGTCCAGGAGCTACCTCGCTTCCAATTCACCCTGCTGCCGCATAGCCTGTCTGTTCTCAGTTGTTCTTTGCTCTGACTATCTTTCTTTTCCCCCTCCCTCAGTCCTGAGGGCCCAGAGGCCCAAGCGGTGCAATCTTGATTTGGAATGCGCTCTTATTTGTAAAGATTCCTGACAGCTCCACGCGTCTTGCCAGCAAAGTGTTGGAAATGAAGCGCGCTGATGATGTACAGAGACAGTCTTTCACGGCCCCTCAGTCTTTGTTTCTGTCACTCGTTCTCTCTCCCTCTCTCTCCTGACACTTTTTCATGCGCTCAGTCTTACCTGTCAGCTCGCAGCACAAAAGTTGTTCTCATCACTGTAGTCGGCCACACCGAAGATGCAGCATATGCACTATTGGTGGAGGAACGCTGATTGATGTTCCACTGTACCACCATCATTTCCTATTTAGCTCCATAGCTGCCTCTGTGTAACCCCTGCATATATTACACACCACACTGGAGCAGCATATCTGCCTTTGCGATTATAGATTTTTAAAAAGTTTCCCTTTTAAAATGTCAATGGAATTTCTCCTGGGGCTTTTGGTCCTTCAAATGACACAAACACAATTATATTACTTTAAAGTTGGCGGTGTTAAAGCCTTATAGTGCTCTGTGGGCACTCTTTGTTTTGCTCTGGCATTATCTATTTCTACTAATTTCATTATTTTACCAGTAAAGCTGGGGATCTGTACACTACAGCTAAAAAGTGGCTCATTAGAAAAAGGTACCTGTGTTAAAATGCAAAATATGTTGCGTCATGCCCGTTTAGAGACAGTTTCAAAGTGAAATGTCCAGTATGTTGCGCTAAAAGCGCGTTTAGTTTTTTCCAGAACAGAAGAATGTGAATATGGCAACGTTTTATTACGTTGGAGTTTGTACGTATTACCGCAGTACTGAATTGAAATGTCCGGTGAGTGGTGCTAAAGTCTTAATACCACCTCACATTTTAAAATAACGTACACCTACACTAAACCCTAAACCTACCCGATAGTGTTAACAAAAGCAAATGTGACACAAAAACGCAATCGTAAACATTTAGCTTGTCTTTTAGCTCTTTTACCATGACTCGTCTTTCACGGGTTTAAAGGTGCAGTATGTAGGATTTCTGTCCGCTAGAGGCCTATTCAAAACAAAGGCGTAGCTTGATTACGCCAAGTTTGAGTGCGGAATCTTGGGATATGTGGTCTTCACCTCAACGGCCGGTGGAAAAGAATAGGGATAGGACTCGGGAAGAAATCATGTTCATGGATGCGATTATTAACGTTACTGTAGTATGAAGCAGAGCAGGACCGAGTGTTGTGGGAGCTGAACGAGGCCGCTGGAGCGATTCCGCAACACACGCCTCACGAGCAGCGGAACTTTTATTATGACACAGTCGCCGGCGCCACTTCCGCTTTTCCGGTCATGAGTATGAGGTAACACAGCTCTGTTTATCATATTAGATACATTTGAGAGTGTTAAACGTTACTCTGTGCATTCGCTCCCCGGCTGCTGTGAGACACTTGTTTGAGACACACTGCAGTAAGATAGATCGATTTTAGAATATCATAATAAATACTGGATGGCTTGTGTTGATAAATGGCATGCAATTCATTTTAAAATGTATTGTATGATGGAGAAAATGCTGTATTACTGTTACTAAAAATAAAGCTGCATCTAATTATGCTATGTTATCTACTTCACAAAATAGTGTTTTTCTCTGAGGCATGGTAAAGCATGGTACTCGCAAAAAAATCAAGAAAATTAGATTTAAACAATAAGACTAAACGTGTTGAGCTTTATAACAACAATTAGTTTTCTGTCTATAAATATATAAAAACATTTGTTCCCTTGTCTATTAAAACATGTAATATATTAAAGCGTCTTTGGTGTTTCCATGGTTTCTACAAAATAATTGCAATTTTCTTACGATTTACAAATAGTTGGAAACATTTGGGATATTGTAAGTACTCAAGTGAACAAAATATGTAACACTGGCCTAGTGGTTTTTGGATATTTTATTGCAAAAATCTTACATATTGCACCTTTAACCTAGCTCTTTGCATTGCAAGTACAATTTTGTACCAGCGAGCTACCGAGCAAGCTTAGTACGTCAGTAAAACTGAACATATGGTTAAGTGATGCAAACTCCAAAATATATTCGTTTACAAATCATGCACTATAGTAAAAAGTGTTTTGAGGTCATAACATAATTGTGCAAGGAGCCACGTGAAAAAAGTCTTTATTAATACATAATCTGGCCCTTTAATCATAATTGTGTGTGAAAACGATTAAAAGTGCTTGATGTTTTACTGCCTCTAGTGTTCATTTCTGTTAGAAACTGCAGTTATATGTACGTATTGGTACGTATTTTGCATTTTGCAAAAATGCTGACACAGGTAAATTTTTCCAATGAGCCTGTGTTGAGCCCTATTAAATTGATCAAAAGTGACGGTAATGCTGCAAAAGATTTCTATTTCAAATAAATGCTGTTCTTGTGAACTGAAAAAGCGTCACGGTTTATACAAAAATATTAATCAGCACAACTGTTTTCAACACTGATAATAATAAGAAATGTTTCTTGAGCAGCAAATCAGCATATTTGAATGATTTTTGAAGGATCATGTGACACTGAAGACTGGAATAATGATGCTGAAAATTTAGCTTTGCCATCACAGAATTACAATAATCAAATAGAAAAGAGTTATTTGAAATTGTAATAATATTTCACAATATTACCGTTTTTAAGTGCAACCATGGTGAACATAAGAGACTTCTTTCAAAAGCATAAAAATAAAATTGTACCTACCACCAACGTTTGAACGTTGATGCACATTAAAAGGCTTTTTGTCCACCTCATGTACTGAAAGACTAATGCAGTGCTTGCAGTATGAAAAGGCTTTGTAGTCAGTCTTTGTTGCATTTAAGATTAGTGCCCTTTGCTGGGATTCCTGTACGTTGTGGATTAGGAGTTACAAGTATCCTGTTTATGAAGGGATTTGAAGAATTAGGGATGAAACAGAGTGGTATACACGCAATGCAAATGTGCCCATTTCCCTCTCCAGCATGAATACATATGTAAATGAATGCAGTTTTGTAGAAACCTCTTGTTATATCTATTTGCATGATATAAAATGTGCTGGTGAAACTTGCAGCATGTCAAAAGAAGGTTTTACTGTACTGCTTGTGAGAAAGCAGCTATTATTCAGTTGTCTTCTCATAAAGGTTTCATTTGCAGTAAGACGTACCACAACAATGCACAGCCACAAATGGAGATTATTGATTCAGTCAATTGCCATAAAATCACATCCATTTCCTGCCTATTCAGCAGTCAGCTGCATAGAGTGTGGTGAATGAAATATCCACACAAGCCCATTACCGAGCCAAAATCCGAATGGAAAAAAGAGCACATCAGGCCATCAAGACGAGAATAATCTAATATCTGCCTGCAATTGAAAATTCCTCCATTCAGCGAAATGTCCCTTTTTAAATTTGAAGCCTGACTAGATAGATTAACAGAGCATATTATAGTGGTAATTTGTGTGGAGAGTAAAAGCTTTACCTAGACCTATTACCAAGACAAATAGGAAGGCTGATGCATTTTGCAGGAGAGGATGGTGGGGCTAGGGAGAGGAGGCATCTTGGCGATTGGAAAAGATGGAGAAATCAAACTGCAAATAGCATTTCTCGAGCAAACAAGATGTAAAAGCCTGTTGAGTCCACCTTTGTTGATGGCCAATGATGATATTTTTACTATGCAAATATGTATTATGGAGAGGTATGTACTTGGTTTCATTTCAACAGCATGGCGACTGGAGTGTGTAATTACTTTGTTTAAGATGGGAGCTACATAAGTGTATCAAGCTATTATTTTTCCTCATCTGTTCCCATATTCTTCTGTTTTTATGATGGTTAACTACGGGCAAAACATTTTATTGCTTGGCGACGAGGGGGATGAGGAATATGTTCACTCTAGCATTATCACTATAAAGCTCCATTTACTTTCATGAGATCCAGCGTGACAACGCGGGGCCGGACGCAGGTCGTTATAATTATATGATACATAGATGATTCCACTCAGGCTGAGAATTTCCAGCAACAGCAAAGCTGGAGAGCATGACACCCACTAGAATGAGATCTTTAAATGAGATGTATTCTGGGAGGGGAACCATCTGTCTAGTGCGCACTGGCTGGCTGTTTCTTCTTCCATTACCAGGGATGGGTCGCTGCCACCTCACAACTCTGCAGCCACTTTAAATGCGAATGATTGTGTGGCCTGGGCGTGCCTTTGGCACTGCTGAATTAGATGTTCAGTTTGAACCCAATGTTTCTCTTTCAAATATCGAGAGTCTTTGACTACTTTTATGCAATATCCATGGCTAATGTAAGGAGAATTATTTAGTTCTTGAGAAATGTTGAAGCAGAGAATCTGAAAGAAAAAATAATAGCATGTATGTGGATATTTTTACAAATTCTTCTTTTAAAGTTAAGATATTATTTTCTTTCTTTTTATCTTTTTCTTTTTTTTTAATTTAATTTATTTTTGTACTGTGAAGTGAACTCGATAATAATAGTCAAGGAATCAAACATACTGCAGTTCCACATAACCATTTTCCCCTTTTGGTACTGTAGCTTTAAACAATTCTGTCATTTACTCATTAACACCCGCCAAATGAGACAGCCACTCCCACTAGCCACTTTGGCGGGTTGAATATAATTTCAGCCTACAGCCTAATCAAAGGTAGCCAAGCTTGTTGTAGCACAAAAGTACAATTCAATCACAATTCGTCATCGATGAACGTGCAGTTAGTGAAGGCAGGATGACACAACAGAAGCGCTCTCTCGCGTGCACGCTCTCTCTTTGTCGCGCGCCCGATCAGTTCTCCTTGCGCCTGAATAGTCAAATACACGCACACACAGATGTCAAAATGTTCGTTGTGTGGAGTATCTCACGTGACTACAGTCGGTTATGGCTTAAGTGGACGTAAACAGGTGGGTAAAAACTGGATATGTGTCAGTATATTACGTCCATGCATTTGTTACAAACAGAGGA
Source organism: Anabarilius grahami (assembly GCA_003731715.1). NCBI lineage: Eukaryota > Metazoa > Chordata > Actinopteri > Cypriniformes > Xenocyprididae > Anabarilius > Anabarilius grahami. The sequence goes on along the minus strand of RJVU01016332.1, from coordinate 2,248,033 downwards.
GGTCGGAGACACAGGTACAGTTTACGATGTTTTTTTGAGACAACCAGAGCAGTGACAGGTGAGTGAAAGCAGATGAAGTTCCAGACAGATGATATATCAAGACAGTGATACTTGACTTGATCTTCACTCCAGGTTCGATGAAGGCAGACAGACGTGGAGCAGACGCGACACAGAGACACTCACGGAGGACTGGAGAACACAGAGGATCTGGGAGACACACTGGAGACAGGTAAGTAGTCCGTAAGGTAAGCATTCGGGTTAATATGCATTAATGAGACCGGACAATGACTGAGTGACTGTTAGTGTCTGTAACACAGTTCGTAAATATGGGAAGAAGGAGGTGGGAACCGGCGAACGTTCGACACAAACTTTAATATAAAATAAACAAAGAACAAAACGAAAGTAATGCCGGCAGACCCTCGCGGACGTCTGCCGGCCACACAAACATAATAAAACATAAAATAAAGTCCAGGCCTGGTCCTCTCTCGTCCGTTCACTGTCGTCGCTCCTCCTTTTATGCCTCCGGAGCTCCTCCGTGAGGGACTCGAGGCCGGTGCGCCTCACAGGTGACGATCATTAACACTCGCGTCACCGGCCTCGCGCCGTTCCCTCACGGCTCTCGCCCGCCCTGCTCGCCACATACCCCCATGGCCCCTCGCAGGCCGGGGGGTACTCCCGCGACTGCGCTTACTCCCCCCCGGGGCCTGTCTCGGCGGCCGCAGCACCTGGGGGTAAGGACAGACGAGACGAGAGAAAGGAGACGGAAGCAAGGGGAGCGACAGGACGAGAGAGGGGAGAGAGAAAAAAAAAATTCTGGGTCCGGTTCCCAGACACACTGCCGCTCGGTCCTCAGCCTGCCGAGAGGCTCTTCCTCGCGGTGCCATGCGATGGCACTGGACGCTCGGTGGACGGCCCGATCCTCGACCGCCTCCTGGCGGCCGGCGATGGCTCCTCCGGTTGGCGATGGCTCCTCCGGTTGAGGGCAGCCGGCAGCGAGTCCCCCGTCCCCTGCTCCTCCCCTTCATGGCGGACGGCAGCAGGCTCCGGCCCACGGCGGACGGCGGCGACTCCTCCGCTCCCTCCAGGACGGCAACCACCCCACCTCGTCCCAGGAGCACGGCATCCGGGTCTCCGTCCCACCTTTCACCAGGCTCCAGCTCCACCGCCTCGGGCAGCCTCTCGCGGTCTTCACACTCCCGCGCTGCCCGAACTCCGCAGCACCGCGATCCCCCTCAGCAGCGAGGGCTCTCAGACAGCATGTCCCTCCTTCCTCCCGGGTTTCGGCACCAATGTAACACAGTTCGTAAATATGGGAAGAAGGAGGCGGGAACCGGCGAACGTTCGACACAAACTTTAATATAAAATAAACAAAGAACAAAACGAAAGTAATGCCGGCAGACCCTCGCGGACGTCTGCCGGCCACACAAACATAATAAAACATAAAATAATATCCAGGCCTGGTCCTCTCTCGTCCTTCACTGTCGTCGCTCCTCCTTTTATGCTCCCGGAGCTCCTCCGTGAGAGACTCGAGGCCGGCGCGCCTCCCAGGTGGAGCTCATTATCTCTCGCGCCACCGGCCTCACGCCGTTCTCTCACGGCTCTCGCCCGCCCTGGTCGCCACAGTGTCTTTTATAGTGCTGCTGATTGGAATGGTAATGAGTGTCAGGTTCGTGTGATCAGTACTCTGGTGAGGGAGTGCGACGTGATTGGTTGGGTGCAGAGCCTGGCGTGTCTGTGACATTACCCCCCCTTCACGGTCCGCTCCTGAGGACCGAGGACCCCGCCGACATGTTGGTCGGCCTCTGCCTCTTCCTCTTGGAGCTGGTCTGTTGGGATGTCTGGCGTGGAAATCTTCCAGAAGGCTAGGATCAAGAATGTCAACTCTGGGAACCCATGATCTTTCCTCTGGGCCGTATCCTTCCCAGTCGACAAGATATTCCAAGTGACCACCACGGCGACGGGAGTCCAAGATCTCCTTGACCAGATACGCTGCTCCGTCCTCCACGATGATAGGAAGGGGGTTTCTTCGGCATCGCCAGGCTCTGTGAGTGGAATAGATTTTCCCTCTGGGCACTGGCTCACCGGGGATGAGATCTATGGCACAGTCCCATGGCCGATGGGGAGGCAGCTTGGATGCCTTCTTCGGACAGAAGACGTCACTGAAGTGGGAGTAACAGTCAGGAATATCAATGGATATATTTTCCAGTGGACTCTCAATAGATGTAACACAGACCTGGATCTTCTTTGAGCTAGGATTCCTTGGAACTTGACTTGGAACTTGACTTGGAACTTGAATTACCGGGAAACATCCAAGAAAACATTGATTACCCCACTTCAGGACGTCTCCTGTCCGCCAGGAGATGATGGTATCGTGCTGCTCTAACCATGGACACCCCAGAATCACGTCAGATGTTGAATCCTCCAGAAGCAGCAGATGAATCTCCTCTTGATGAAGCACGCCAATCTGTAGGTGCAGAGGGCCCACCATGTGACGTACTTGACGGAGAGGACGACCAGTTACTGCATGGATCTGGTAGACTTTCGGCGAACTGACGGTCTTGAGGTCAAGCTGGCGACAGAGGGCTCCGGAGATGAAATTTCCAGCTGACCCAGAGTTGATGAAGGCATTGACTGGAATACAAACATCAGCAGCAGTAAGGTTGGCGATAATAGTGAGTGGATTTTGATGATTTAACGTAGGAAGGATGACACTCACCATAGATCGCACTGGACGAGTGGGGCATTCAGCTCTGAAATGCCCAGGAAGACCACAATACAAACAGAGACCCTGGGTCAGCCTCCTCTGTTGCTCAGCTGGTGAAAGACGTGATCTGTCGATCTGCATCTCGTGGCTGGCTGGTTCTGGGGAGTTGACGGATTCGGGCTGGTGGAGTAAAGATGGGAATAGTTGCTGGTTTTGGTGCTCTTCGATGCACAATGTGAGCACAAAGAAAATTACTGTAATGCTTAGTCCACATTATATTTAAGATCCATGCATGTCTTTGTAAACCTATCTTATATTTTTAAAGGAAAACATTGTTTTTTTCACCATTACTCACTGTGGTACCATTTAAGCCCAACTTATGTGTTTCAATGAGGATTGCCTCTAATTCTAAACTTTGATTAATTTTCTGGGTGAAAGTGTTTAATGATAACAAATTTCTTTGTGCACTTTTACCTAAACTTTAACTTACCTTACTTACTACCTTAATTTACAACTATATTTAAATAGGCCTACAAATTACACACATTAATTCAATTGAGATGGAGCCCGTTGTGTCCTAAAATTCCTTATGTATAACCGGGCATTACTCTGGAGCCAAGCTGAGTTAAGGCTCCAGACACGAACATAGGGGGCCCAATAGGAGACCTCCGTTAAGCCCAGAATATGGAGCCCCAACTCGCTGGCTCCCAAGATACACGCGGTCAAACTTTCAGCTTGACTCCATCTACAACTCCAGAGGCCCAGCCACTAACACCTATTCATCCCACCCAGGGCTGTAATCAAACATTAATAAATTATTATTATTTTTAAATACTTCCCTGTCACTGAATAAATATATTGAAATTTTACTTCTTTAAAATTAGTAAATTTTTATATTTTGTGAATCAATCATGATGTGGGCTTATTTGGAACACATGTAGGCTTAAATGGTGCCAGAACCAATTAAGCCCATGCCAGACTTCTGACTTTATTCATAACATTTCTTAATTTTATATTCTAAAATGTACATTAACTAATTAATACATTTTTAAATGAGAGAGAAATTTTGCATTTTAACTAATTATTTTTCTTATAAACCATGTCAATATCTATGAAAAACACCTAAACTTAGATTTTAGTGGATTTAGTGGGTTTAATGGGTACACTCACCCTAACAAAAGTCTTATGGATTTTGAACGATATGAGGGTGAGTAATTGATAGAATTTTCATTTTTAAACTCCCTTTAAAGTGCCCCTGTTATGCTATTTGAAAGGTCCCTAATTCTGTTTAGGAGGTCTCCTACAAAAGGTTTACATGCATCAAAGGTCAAAAAAACTTTAATTTTCTCATGATATAAATTGCACATCACATTTTTCAATGATTCTAAAACGACTCGTCGGATCATTCAGTCTCTCTAAATCCCTACTTTCCGTGAGCCTGCTCTGCTCTGATTGGCCGCTTACACCACAAGTCAGAAACAAATGCCCATTACCATAACAACTGATTCAGCGTCGATTTTACCATATCAATCTGAGCGTGAGTCCCGTGATGAAATATTGAAAGAACTAGTTATTCAACCCGAGCCTCCATCTCAAGGACGACTTGAGCAGGACATTTCTCAGTGATGAGCTACTCAGTTTGACTTTCATCATGAGATGTTGCAACTGTAATTCCTCACCATCAGCATTAACAAGTGTATGTCCATCAACAAACCGATGTGTATATTTCTAGTTTATTGCGGTGCACATGTGGGAACTGTATTATTAACAGTATCAATAACAGTGCATACGTTAAATAAAAAAAATTATTTAAATTAATGCGCGAAAATGGAGCGCATTATGGAAGTGTGCTTTTTTTCACCTGGGCTAACATGAATGACTGATGTAACATTAAAGTTTGTCTCCATCCTTTATCATTACTGCATGAAAGTAAATTTTCAAAAATCCATAATAGGGGCACTTTAAGATAAATGTAAATCCCTTTTATTTGGAATGGCTAATAAAAATTCTGCATGTGAAATTGATCATGTGAATGGTCATTTGTTAACTTGCTTATAATTCTGACATCATAATGATTCCACATGATAATTGGATTCTGTGAAAGGAGCTTTGAATGATTAAAAATATGTCTGCACAGTACGTTGCATTGTTTTATTTGAAAAAAAGAAAATCATACTTCTGTGATATGTTCCTTTTTTAAACACTGAGCAAACATGTTTACCACCCACAGTCCGGTAAGCAGTTCATCTCAGGTCTAACAACACTTTTGAAAACGTGTATGAATTGTAAGGTGTCAATTTTCCAAAGTAATTACAGCTAATGTATCGAAAACAAAGATAAAGAACATATGAGTAGCAGCAGTCAAGACTGTGTGTGCATCAATACAAACAGTTTGTGGAACACAAAAGAAGGTTGTCATTCATACAATGAAAGTCAGTGGGGTCCAGAACAAAAAATCATCTTAGTGTTCCAGTGAAGAAAGGTAAACAACATAATTAAACAATGACAGAATTTCCAAGTAAAAGTGTGATAAAATGAATTAAGTAATTTTTTTGTTAATACTACTACTAATAATAATAGCAATAATAATAATAATTTTGGCATGAAATGAAAATTTATCCTGTCCATTTTGTAAATGGATGTTATTGTTCTTGCCTGCCATTTTCTTACAATTGACAGCAAATTCACATTCAGATCTCCCTCCATCCAATAAACAACTAATAGATATTACCAAATCCCACCCTACATTTTATTTTTCACCAATCCATTACACTCAGATGTACTATAGAAGAAGAGCTCTGTTGCTTCTTTTGTTTCATTCTGACTAAAAATAAATATTGGTTATCGGTACAAATGTTCTAACCGGCACACCCCTAATAGCGACATACCGAGCATTTACCAAACTGTGCCACAACCGTGACTACTGAACCATGAAAAATCTGAAGCATTACTCTTGAAGTAAACAGACTGAAAGGAACCATCAAGAAACCTCTCTGTGGGAAAAACGTTTCTGAGGGAGCCCATGTCTAGACTGGAGATGGATTCTCACGACCAAACATTTTCATTGTTGCGGGATGAATTGTAAGATTAAACTCTTTGACCACAGAGTATCATGTTCAGTCTGGCAGAAGAAACGTGGGTCCCCGAGTTAATGCCGGACACCAGGCATCGATCAGTCTGTCTGAGCCTGAGACTGCAGCCCAAGCACTGGCTATCACTTTAGGTATTGGTTGCATCAGGGGGAGATAGTGAGTAGCTTCCTGTTTTCTTCCAGGTTGTCTTGCATTGATTTCTTTTTCTCTCCTCTTCTTGATTTTGTCACGGGATTGAAGGCTGACGCCTCCTCTCTGTGTTTGAATGTGATATCTCATGCCCGCTGAGCACAAAGGGCACGAGAGGGGGTTGTTTTCCAGCAGGATCAGGGTCATCTTCAAACAATCACCTTCACCACAGCATTTGGCTGTATTGTTTATATCCGCGCATACACGACCACAGGCATTGATCTGCTGTCAATACCAAGGCACTCGCTTCTGAACACACTGCCATCTGATTCCTTGTGTCTTTCCCTCTCTATCTCTCCCATTACTGCGCCATCAGTCTCCCGTGACTGCTTATGTCGCTGGATTTTTTTAATCATCTTCTGAGCCTCAAATCCTAGATTCTGTATTGAAAACCACAAGAAGAGCTGCATGTGTGCTTAATGAAATGACATTTGAAGTGGATATTCCACAAAATCATATTCAGTTGCAAAACTGTAACCTCTCAATGGATATTTGTACAATCAGTCTGCCTCCCTACATGGTTGTGCACAGAGCTTGATTATACTTTAGAGGTTTTATTTTTTTAAAGTTTTCAAATTCTTATTGATTCTTTTTCAAATAATTTTTTTAAACAGTAAATTTCAAGTAAAATAAAAAAAATTCCACAGCATGTGTTATTCACTATCTTTAAATTATTGTCACATGCGGTTGCAGGAAGGAGAATGTGATGCAGGATCTACATGCAGCAGTAATCTTAACAATAGTAATTAACAATGAAACAAACACACACACACAGGAGCTTGGAGAATACAAACACACAGGAGAATAACAAGAACTAAACAAAGAAGAGAACGGACAAATGAGAACATGAAATGAGGGCTATAAATAGACAGAAACCAAATGGCATAACAAGGAGCAGGTGATACAAATCAATCAAAGAATGAGTCACCATAGAAACAAACGGGAACATGCTTTGAAACCATAGAAACAAAAGGGAAATACAGAGCTAAACTAATAGTTCAGGAAAACGAAACTGCAACTGAACCTAACCATTACAATTAGGCTATCTACTAGTGTAATTTTAAATTTAACAGACATCAGCCACCCTGCTATCTGAGATAAAAATTTAATTATCCATATCAGTTGACCGCTGTAGTTTAACGTATTGGCCACCTATTTCATATACATGACATTGAATGTGAATAGATAGTTCTTAGATTAAAGGGTTGGTTCACCCAAAAATTACATTTCTGTCATTTATTACTCACCCTCATGTCGTTACTCACCCGTAAGACCTTCGTCCATCTTCGGAACACAAATTAAGATATTTGATTGAATCTGAGGGTATCGGATTCACAGATAGGCAGCAACGTCATTGCACCTTTTGAGGGTAAGAGGGTAGACTGTCTTGTCAAGCAGGTACAGAAGAGAATACCGACAGTTTACGAGTGCCGGCAATATCTAAGCATAATTTCCAGTCCTGAACAGAATAGCCCAAAATTGCTGGTATTCTGTTCCTGTGAGTACCGTGCCACTTCGTGCACCAGCTGTACATCAGTAGACACATATTGCTGCATAAGCAGGCAAAGTATATTTTTATTTTCCCCAAGCATGTTTGTGTTGGAGGATTTATTGCCATCAGGCAAATGCCATAAGTCCCCCATCAGTGTAGCAGTTGTGCCCATTGAGATCATTTAGCGATGATGATTTCATTAACATGGTGGTAATTGTCATATGAACAGATACAATGACAATTATGAAATGGATTTATTGTGCCACGTTCGCAAGTGGGTATTTTTCCAGATCTCTTGGGGTTGTCAGGTAATTGCTGCTTTACTTAGCTGCCTGGTGTAATCGGTGCCACAGCTCACAGTACAGTATGTTCATAAAGGGCTGATTTTCTCTGAGCTTAGTGAGTGCTGCTATTTTTGTACCAACACAGGTCTCCACAATTACCATTTGCTATGTTAGAACTAGTCGACTGAACTGAAGGGGGGGGGGGACACGCTGTAACAAACCATTTTCATAATCAGTATTTTTGTCTTGTTCTCCAGTACAAATATCTAAACGTCCTTAAAACCAGTTTCAGTTACTAGAGAAGCAAAATTGTGTATGATAATAAGGTGTGTTTTAAGAAAATATAATATGTATAAGAATATTTAATAATAATTAAAAATTTAATTTTATTACCCCACTGGCAAATTTTTGAAACAAGAAAAAAAAAAGTGAAAAAAATATAAAATGGGTTGAAAACATTGTTTAAATTCAAGATAAGTTCTCTGAAAACAAGTCATATTGTCCATACAGTTTTTATAATCTTACACCATTTTGCTTCCAGTATAATTGTAATAATTGGGATAATGTACAGTTAGAGAAGCGGTGGGGTTTTGTATCTGCCTTAAAGGGGTTTATTTACTAATAGACTAGAGATAAGAAAAAAGTTTTTGCAGTACATGGATTCCATAGCTTCACTGTATTAATTTCCTTATGATGAAGAGAAGTGAAAGATCATAATATAAGTGCTATTTGAATTGGGTTGTGAAATTATATGTGCCACTGTAGTGCACACAGTTGATCATCTTGCATATTGAATTCTTCTAAGTGCTTTTACTCTCCAGTCAATTCATTTTATTGACTTCACACATATGTGCTGTATTCATAGCTTGTAGTGTTTCATTTAAGAGCAGGCACACAGAGCTGAAGAGACATGCAGTTGGAGCTCTTTTATCTTTAATATAGTTATTTTCTCACTTCCTGTCACTTAATATATTCCTCTCTGTCATATCCTCTTCTGGGACGTGAGTACAATGACTAAGTGTGCTGCTTGGGTTACAACATGACAACTACAGCCCATTCACAAAGCTATTTTATTTGCATATTTACAGAATTTCTGCAATATTGATACTGGGCTCTTGGTTGGCTATTGGCAATATAGAAAGGTTATTATTAGATTATGTGCAGATGCTTTTTATCCAGTGGAATTTACAGAATATTTGATAGGGAGCAGAGCCCCTGGAGTAACCTAGGGTTAAGTGCATTGCACACAAACACAATAGTATACAGAAAACCAACCATTCCCCAGTTCACGTTCACTTCCTCTTGAGTTTGAATCTGAGTTTCCAATCTTTAACTCCACATGATTATCATTCATTTAAGAGAAGAGATCATATATCACTAACCCAGGATAATGTACAGTATATATAGCATATTGGTGTTTGCTAAATTTTTCATATTCAGGTTTATTCAATTTTATAATTTTTTATTGATGTCTTTTATTAATTTCTTTTATTAAATTATACCTTATGAATCTTATTAATCTTTTCTTGAATTATGTTACAAGATTATTCTTTTACGCAGAACCTGATTTCACTAAGTGTAACATGTTCCTGGATCAACATCTTTGTTAATCTTGGAACAAAATTCTAATCAACCAATCAGATGTGAGGGACAAGTTTACAGATTATGTCAAGTTTACGCTTACAACCGGGGTTAGGTGCTTCTACATCAATGTTTATATATCTGTGATATTCTCTTAAAGGTCTTAAAGGTGTTAAAACCTCAATTGCTTATTAAAGGGGTGGTTCATTGCGATTTCAATTTTTGTAACTTTAGTTTGAGTTTAATGTTGCTGCTTGAGCATAAACAGTATCTGCAAAGTTACAGCGCTGAAAGTTTAATGCAAACGGAGATATTGTCTTTTAAAGTTATGGCAGTTTAATGCCTACAAAAACGACCGGTTTGGACTACAACGAGCTTCTTCCCGGGTTGGTGACATCATAAACCCTGCAAAACACGCCCCCGGGAACACGCAACAAGGTGGGCTAAGCCATGTCGCACGGGATATCGAAGCGGAAAAGTTGTCTACACTGTACGTGTCAAAAGATAATAGAACCCATTATAATAATCAGTGATATTGTCTACACTGGATGCGGCGCGGAAGACAGCTTCCAGAATCTACACGAGTTCAATGGTGGATTTGCACAAAGGCTATTACTGAAAGAAGCAGTTCCCACTTTAAAAGCAGAAGCTGCTGTTCATTGGCCCCAAACTGTAAGTATGTTTTATTGTTTGTACATGTCTTTTAAATGTATAGTTATGTTGCTATTTTTTTGGTTGCATCAAGGACATAAACAAAGACCAACGCGTTTTTGCTTCGCTAGCCAGTTAGCTAAATTCTATTTCATACTTCTCTAACAAATGCCAACAAACACCAACAAACTTCTATGTTCATAGACAAACAGTTGTTCATGCTATAAATTAAACGCTACCTTTACAAAAATGCTACTACTCAGTCATGTATTCGGCTACAGTAAAGCTTTAATCAGGATAACAAACAGCAGTGACAGCATATCTAAACACTTTGACACAAATACAAAATGAAATACCATTCATAAACGTCCTTTAAAAGCCGCGATTGCAGGGGTTCAGCTTGACCCTCTTCATTTGGGTCTGATTCAGGCTCAATTTGATACAGCAGTATAGATGCTATTATTTACATTTCCACTGAAGCACATGTAACAACTAATGGTAAGGGCCGTGGCGTTTCCGGACGCTTCAGCGAATCACAATACACTGGGCCAGAAGTCAAACGAGCCGTTCAAATGACAATGGAAACAGAGGTGTAGAATAAAGGTAAAATATATGAAAAATAAGTTTTTTTAAAAACGAAGCATTAAGATATGTTAAACTGCGCCCCCAAAACACAATCAAGCCTAGAAAAAAAACACTGAACCGCCCCTTTTAAGTTATTCTGTGTGTTTCATAACGACCCTGGTGACCTAATCAAACCTGCTAGAGTACATTTTGTCTTGAGTGCATCATTACATGATTGCAAGAGAAGTACAAAGAAGTACAATAGGTACTTTCCCTTCTCTATACTATGCTCTTCACAAACTTCATCTGTTAGATAAAATACTTTGGATATTAATTCTTAGATTTATTTATTTACATTTTAATTTGTAAGATTTGTTTTTCCTTTTTCAAATTTGATCTCTGACATAATCCTTGATCGTATGCCTGGATCTTACTGAATCACAACATATAGCAAGCCAGTAGGCTGGTTTGAAAATATCACCTGCTCGGTCTTAATCAATTCTCATTTTTGATGAACTGATATAGATTCTTAAATCCCATACCATCCAATAAATCGCAATAAACTTTGTGCTTTGTTAGTTTTAATATGAAACAAAGTCTCCGCTTTCAGTTTCAGTAATGTTTCGGTGCTCTTTAATGTGGCTTGACAGATCTTTGTAGCCGCCTCAGTTCAAGAGAAGCGGCAGCACGAAGCACATGTGAACTGATCATCTGTTATTATTTACTACTAGTTATAGCACAAAATAAACATGAATGAACACCAGAAAGTATGTTGAAAAATACAGTACAACCTACTGAAATGTAATATTGTGCAATCAGTGTTTAAACGTAGCTTACATTCACCTCAGAAAAGCCATATAATGACCATTACTGGCATTCTGACACAGGCACTGGCATTCTTCATGCTTTCTAACCTTATCTCCACCTTTTTTTTTTTTTTTGCAATTATTTGCATGCCTCCTTCTACAACAGCCTGTGACAGATGACCAGACCAAAAAATGGATTACGTGAACAAGTTTCACGCTGTGGCTCAGATGAGCCACAACCTGTTGGACTTCACTCATTGTTTTTGTCGTCTTGCCATCACCTGTCCTTACAATGATGAAACCCTGAAGAATCTGTTCTGGATTTGGGCGAATTCCCATCACCCATGGACCTCCCTCTGGAGAGCATCGCACCCCGGCCCAGAACGCAGCCAGACCCAGAGCCTGAATCACCTCCATCGACCACGGAGTACTCGTGTGAGCCCCCTGCAGATGGAGAGCTACCACCCACTGCGAAGCATCAACAAGAGCCAGAGAGAAAGAGGACAGAGCCAACCCTCGCCCCGGAAGTGGAGCTCCATCATAAGTCTGACCAGGGGAGAGGGAAGAGTGACTATGGAAAATGAGGACTGGCTGATCAACTTCAATGAGGAAGTATTAATTCCCACCCTATACCACCCAGTACCTTAATCATTGCTGTTTTTAAACAGCACTAATGACTATATGGACCATGATCTCCTCTTTTCATTAACCTGCATAAACTGTGTTATTCTTACCATTGCTCTGTCAACTTTGGTAGCACCGTGAAGCTCAGCCAGTCCTCTGGGGAGCCCCTGTGACATCGAGTCGCAGGTCGTGCATCCACCTGTAGCGCCTGTGCTAGAGGATCTTGTGACTCCGCCTCCCGCCTTTGACCTCTTCGCTCTATCTCGGCCTGTCGACCTGTCAGCTCCACCCTGGCTCCTCCCACCTTTGGCTCCACTGGAGCCCCTCGCCCTAGTGGCTTTACATTTACATTTATGCATTTGGCTGACGCTTTTATCCAAAGCGACTTACATTGCATTATACTATACATTTGTATCTGAGTATGTGCAATCCCTGGGATCGAACCCATGACCTTGGCATTGCTAGTGCCATGCTCTAACCACTGAGCTACAGGAAAGCTTTTACCGGGCTCCCTCTTCCCACCAGCTCCCCCTTGGTCTATCGTCACTCTACTCAAGCCAAGGACCTACAGGCTGTCCTCTGCGCTCCGTCCCTCCACCCCTGTGGCTGCAGCGGGCTCCTCCTTCCCCTCGGTGTTGCCTCTGTCCTCAGTCATACCGGCTTTGCCTCAGCCTTGGGTACTTGTCTCAACCTCCGTTCGTCACTGAGATCTCCAGAGCCAGCGATGTCGCTTGAGTCCATCGGCTCTCTGTCTTCGCCTATGGATCCATCTGCCGAGTCTCCGTCGGTCATCCCCCAGATGCCACCAGTCACTGCTATACCATCTTGGCTTCTCCCCTCCTTGACTCGGCTGTTGGCTGGCAGGCACTGGTGAGCTCTGGATCTGCACCACCAGGCATCCCACATCTAAGCCTCAGGGATTTCATCATCCTCCCATCACCATCCTGTCACTTCGGCCTCTGACCATCACTTTCCCATCTCCTCGTCCACCTCCAAAACCCCCTCCATACTTCCCTTTGTTCTGTTACGGCGCGAGGTCGCTCCTTGCTGGAGACGGATGTTGTGTCACAGTCACATTCAGTTTGTCTTAGTTATCATGGACTTTTAGTTTGTTTTCTTTCATCTTTTGTTTGAGTTTCCCCCACTCATCTGTTACCATGAATACTAACACCAATCATCACAGCTGTTCATCTTTTAGTTCATCACCATTGTGGATTTAAGTTCCTCCTGTTCACTCAGTGTTTGCCTGGTCACCGTTACATTTAGTGTGTGTTACCCTGCCTGTTTGCCTGCCATTAGCATTAGCTGAGAGATTTTTATCCTTGGGAAAAATTTTACATGTACTGTACTTGATGAAATGAATTGAAATCAGAATTGAATTGAATCGCAAGCTTCTGAATCTAAATCTAATCGAATCATGAAATTTGTGTTAATGCTCTTATATAATATATGTACATATAAAATAGTTTTGATTTGTAATTGTGCATGCTCATTTATCCTAATTTTACATTTAGATTACCTTTGCTTTAGTCAAACACATAATTTAAAAGAACATTTCACCCCATCTTTTCTAAACACTGCTTTTAACCCCGGACAGTCACGGAAAGACTGCGCATTGGATATAAACTGTAAATTCAGAGTTTGAGAGAAAAGATGTCAAATGCTGACAGAAAACGTGACAATTTGAGTGAAGTAGAGACCATTTCATTCTTTCCTTTTATAGTCCAAAATGTTCATTCAGTACAAACTCGTTAGTACAGAGGATGCGCAATGCTAGAGCTGTGTAAACAGGTCGCGTGCTGTGTTTATCTAATCAATGACACCGACACCGCAAATCGTCTCAGGTTATGACTATAACCATAGTTCCCTGAGAGAGGGAACGAGACACTGCGTCCCGAAGGGGGCGCTATGGGAACACCCTCTGCGTGAATGCGTCTGATGCACGTGTGTCAACTAGTAATACTGTAACGATATCCCAAAACGCCATAATTCCAAAATGCCTGTCCGTGTGAAACTGTGGCACAATAAGACGAGAGCACTGATGAGCCTGAAGCTGCGTTCAGGTCGAGATATATCGTCTCACAACGTGAGTGGTGAGGATCAGCCCACCACATCACAGACTTCCTTGAGGAAAACCCCCAACAACAAGGCCTTGGAGGCCACCATACTCCTAGTAGAATTAGCTCTGACAGACAGTGGATACTGCTGACCAGAGACCTCATAAGTAAGTGATATAGTGCTCACACTGGACACACAAGATTCAACTTTTCCTGGTCTGGATCTGAGAACAGAGGACAGAAAGCTTGGAGCACTTTAGGCCATGGAATATTGGTCAGAACCTTAGGTATATAAGCCAGTAGGGTAAAGGAACAATTTGACCATCCCTGGTCCACACTCAAGGCACGTAGGGGATACAGATAGGATCTGGTGCGCCAGATAGTGAGCGCGAACGCAGACCCCCCTGTTGATTTATATAAGAGACCATCGATGACTTGTCTGTCCAGACAGCTCGATGACCTCTCAGGTCTGGGAGGAAGAACTTCAATGCATTGAAGACCGCTATCATTATCTCCAGGCAATTATGTGCTACGAAAGATGATGACTCCTCAACAGCCCTTGAGCTGAGCGCCCTTCCATTTTCACTCCCCAGCCTGTGAGAGAAACATCTATCATGAGAGTGACTCAATGATATTAAGCTCCTAACACAGGGCCCTGGGACAGGAACCAACTTTTATTCCATATAACCAAGGCGCGGAGACACCGCCGCGTGATCTTGATCATACGAAGTGGGTTCCCCTTCAGGGAAAACCCTTAGTCCTGAGCCACCACTGTAAGGGTCTCATGAACAGCAGGCCAAAAGGTATCACCGCTGGACACAGCTGCCATCAGACCCAACAGTTTTAGAAAACTTTTAGTTATATCTCCTGTGTGACTGAAAAGATTGCAGCAATACGAGTGGGCGACAGAACAGCCCGCAGCGTCACTGAATCCATTCCATGCCCAGGAAGGTGGTTCTCTGTAATGGAGAAAGCACACTCTTCTTGGCGTTCAGCCACAACCCCAATTTTTTGTGAGCAAGAACAACATCTCGATATTGAACTGACCATCTGTTCTGACTGCGCTAATATTAGCCAGTCATCTAATCAGTTCAGAATGCGTATGCCCTGCAGCCTGAGCAAGGCCAGAGCTGCATCTACGCATTTCATTAACGTGTGGGGTGATAGAGCTAGACCGAATGGAAGAACCTAATATTGGTATACTTTGCCCCTAAAAGCAAACCTGAGGGACTTCCTATGCTGAGAAAGGATGGAGACATGGAAGTATGCATCCTTTAGAACTATCATGACAAACCAGTCCTCGGATCTGGTTTAGCGTCAACATTTTGAACCTAAGTCTCCTGACTGAATGATTCAAATGATTAAGATCTAATATAGGACGCAACCCTCCATCCTTCTTTGGAACAAAATTGTAGTGGCCCTAAAAACCCTAACTCTCTACTGGGAGGAGGAACCCATTTTGTAACTCCTTTCGCAAAAGAGTTTACTTTCTGTTCCATTACCAGAGCCTGCCTATTGAGATAAATTTGGCAGAAGCCTCAACTCTGCCAGAAAATCCACAAAAGGGAACCAGCCTCTCAAGGCTGGTCTCTGGTATACCTAGAGCAGCCACTTTGGTGACCTGAAATACACTGGCAGGAAACAACCCATTTGACTGCTTTTCGACCCTCCTCAGAGGGTGCGAACCTGATGCAGCGTTGTGTGAACGCTGAGTCATAGCTTGCTGGAAACCGCTGTGCCCTGAAGCACCAAGGGTGCCAGGGTTGGCAGAACGGCCCCCTAAGGACAATGAAGTGGAGCGGGCACTGTATACTGAGGTGTACACCACTCTATCCTGTATGGGGCTGCCCTTAGATTTCATTCAGAGGGTGCGAGCCTGATGCAACGTCATGTGAGCGCTGAATCAAAGCTTGCTGGAAACCGCTGCGCCCCAAAGCACCGAGAGTGATGGGGTTGGCAGATCGGTCCCCTGAGGGCAACGAAGTGGCACGGGCACTGTATACTGAGGTCTGCACCGCTCCATCGCACAGGGGGCTTTCCTTAAGAAGCCTAACACCACTGGCGTCAGGATCTACATGAAAGGCTGAACTAATACATGAATCTAACATAAAGTCAGATAAATATGTATTATTTTAATTGCTCAAAATTAAATTACAGAAAACTGTCCATTTAATTCCTCAAAATTAAATGCAGCAAATGATAAAAAAGA
>RJVU01016332.1:2221104-2231716 GCA_003731715.1 Anabarilius grahami | reverse complement strand
ACACACACTCTCAAAAATAAATGCAGTGTACAGGGTCTGAATGATTGGTTGAATATTTATCACTGCCGTCTGCACACCCTAATCTACGCGTTGCCTTGGCAAACACGAGATCATAGCCACTAGAGTCTTTATTGCAGTTTGCAGACACAAAATCTACGCGTCGCCTCGGCAGATGCGAGATCCGTGCCACTAGATTCTTTACTGCAGTTTGCAGACTTGAAATCTACGCATCGCCTCGGCAGACGTGAGATCCGTGCCACTAGATTCTTTGTTGCTTCACACAGAGCGCTTTGCTGAGGCACAAAAGCTGAAGCCGGTCTTTTCGGATGTGTATTTATCCTTTCCTGGTCGTGACGTCACCCGCCGGTGACGTTCACTCTCGCCATTGGACTAGTTGACACACGTGCATCAGACGCATTCACGCTGATGGCGTTCCCATAGCGCCCCCTTCGGGACGCAGTGCGAGTTCCCTCGAAAGGGAAATGCAAATAAGTATGTTAACCCAGAGTTTAGGAATGTACAATGTGAAATGTCAGCTTATGAATACCCAGAATTAATTGTTAACCCCGGATAAATTATGAGCAGTGTGAAACGTGAATCAAGATAACCCAGGATTCCATTTACCTGGGGTTTGAAATGACCCAGAGTTAACTATTTCAAGTGTGAAAAGCCCTATGTTTTTCCAAACCTGTACTACTTACTTTCTTAAGTGGAACATAAAATATAATTTTGAAGATAGCACAGGGCCTCTGCTCCTATACAGTAGATACACAGGAACCTAGCAATTACAGAAAAGAGCAGTTTCACAACATCAAATGTTTAGATATCACTAAACATAAATCTCCTATCAACTGATATTGATCCATCATAATCTGTAGAAAGACATTACACCTTGAGAGAGAGACCTTATCAATAAATGGAAGTTAATCTGTCAGCAGTATATCTGTCACTGATGGATGCTACCAAATCCTCTTAGTGTTTGTTAAAAGCTCCTCAGTGGTCCGTTTTTCGCTGTTTTGCCCAGGGGTTGTTATAGCAATATACATGTCTGTGGTCAGTATGTTTGTTTTTGGGCGGTGCAGATATTCCATTACCCACAGCTGTGCATGAACACCTCCAAACTCTCCAGCCGAGAGGATCAGCACTCCTTTCAGTGGTAGATGAATGAGATGAACTAAGATAGGGCAGAGCTCCGGGGGAGATGCTATCATATAGTCCCTGTTGATGCAGAAACGATAAAAATCCCTGCTGCCTCAGAGGAAGAGGACTCATTTAACCCTGGACTCATGGAAAGAATCCTGAATAACATCCAGTAAACCATGTAGGTTAAATGCCAATGGACATGGGTTTACTTATGAGCACATTATGAGCATGTGTTATTAATTGGCAATATGTGATAGGAGTTGAATCTTTGGGTAAGTTAGTTTAACAGGCACAAGCACCAATGATTTGGTGCTTGTGTAATTTCACATTTTTAATGGTTTGTTAAAAAAAAGAACATTTGGTAACACTTTACAATAAGGTTCATTAGTTAAACATTAGTTAATGTATTAACTAACATGAACTAACCATGAGCAATACATTAGTTACTGTATTTACTAATATTCGTTAACCTTAGTTAATGAAAATACAGTTGTTCATTGTTTGTTCATGTTAGTTGACAGTGTATTAACTAATGGTAACAAGATTTTAATAATGCATTAGTAAATGTTGAAATTAACATTAACAAAGATGAATAAATGCTGTATAAGTGCAGTTCATTATTAGTTCATGTAAACTAATGTAGTTAACATTAATGTTAATGAACCTTATTGTAGTGTTACCGAACATTTTTCTTATTTTACTCTGCCATGCATAATTTAGATAGCTGAGGCGAACGTCTTCAGTGCTGCAAATTCCACCAAATAATGTGACAATGTTCAGTAAACAGAACACATACAAATCCTTTAGCTTTATATTGGGTTACTGTGTCTTACATCACTTTTTTTTTTTTTTCATTCGCCTCTAAAAATGCTTTCTGTGTGTATTCACTGAATCATGCACATGTAATGAATGATTTGGTGCAATTTGAATTTTAAACCACTTGAAAGGATTTAGGATTTTCCACAGGAACATGGCAGTTGGCATGTTTCCTGTGCTGGCTTTGCTCATGTTATATGGATATTAAACAATGAGAAAACTAGTATGCGCAGAACAAAACCCATTTCTGGAGGATGAGGAGGTGTTGGGGTTTCTCCACACTAGTTTCACCTCTGTAATTAGTTTCTGAACCCCTGAGGACTTGGAAATGGGAATACTTGGGAAATGTTGATTAGAAATTTTAAATATACATATTGAGGGAGGAATGGGGGTCCTATTGTAATATTTATTTATTTAATTGTATTTCTAATTATTATAATATAAATGTACTTAAACTAAATGATGAAGGTGTGATGCCTTGAATATGAAATGGCTTTTAGACAATCAATATTGTTGATTAATTTTTGGTTTTCCCCTGCTCACTTTATTATGCTTCAGCGTCACAATTGATTTGTTTTTCTTGTTCAAGTAGCAAAACATTAGTCCGTTTCCCTGACATACCCACTTTGAATATTGATAGAGATTATACATCTGCTTTTTTCTCCTCAGATGAACATTCCTCCAGTGATGAATGTGAGATTTTAAAGCAAATTATAAATCACTTTTATCCACCTTAGCAAAATCGCATCACCTTTCACTGTAATTTATGTAAATACTGGCCTGTGTTTTTTTCCTCAAAGTGTTTGAGAGCTCATGAGTGTCACTGCTTGTATGTTAAGAGGATGACTCTGCTTCTTCTAGATTTAGGAGTCCTGACATGAGGCCATAGACTGATTCAGAATGAGGTGATGTCTTTTTAACATACATGTTTGCTCTCCCCAGAGACTCTGAATGGAGGCACAATATGTATGCTAATGTGGCCTGTCTGCTATGATAAGGATGATATTACTCAAATGTAAGAAATACAGCACAAAAAATACATTGCACTGCAGGAATTCTGTTTCTATTCACTTGTGCATATCCAATATTTTTTGTTATGTCTTTCAACCATTGTGTTGTTTTACATTCTTTGTGTTGTTTTACATTCTTCGTGTAATTTATTCCCATATAACAGAAATTTGTTGTAAAGAATGTTTGACACCAGTGTTGGGGAGTAACTACTTATAACTACATTTTTCAGTAACTTGCCAGTAGCTCAGCTGTTTTGAAATGATTATAATATCATATTCCTAGTTACAAGCTACAAGCCCTTTCTGTCGGTCACTTTCGACATTGTGTCGAAATACCGACATAAGGGGTCACCCTCGAGAGCCCCGAACACCTCTGACGTATTCAGAAAAGGCCAGTGGAATTGGCCTGTGGAATTTGCATGCCAGGCCATGCCCCCCGGGTATATAAGGCAGGCCGGCTGCACACACATTTCAGGTTTGTTCTGAGGAGCCTAAGCACAGCGTCCCTTCACCATTGAAAGAGAAGCGAATTTTCCATTCACCTTTAAAAGAGATTTGCTGCTGGATTTGCTGCACACATCAGTGGTCTCTCTCTCAACGTGCACAGATAGGGTGCATCAGCGGCATTTTGAAAGAGGCAAATTTCCTCATTAAAAGCAAACTCTTCTAAAAGAGCTGCTCAGTGGATAGTGTCTTTTTAAAGTGACCTGTCTGGATGCTGGCAATTTCTCTCTCCCTCAGATGGGCACGATGGCTATCTACTCTGTTTGGGCCATGCCCATACTGAAATGGCTTTCGTGGATGCGTCATGCTCTCACTGCGAGAGCATGCCCGTTGGGACGTTGCGGCTCTCATACTTCTTCAAGAGATCGAGAGTATCCTCAGCTGACTCCCGTCCTGGTCCTTCTACCTCTGGGTATGAGGCATCGGCGGTGAGCGCTGTGGGCAATCTGAGGGCTACAATGATAGAGCTGCCGCTGGGTCAATCCCACATGCTTCTCATTCCTCAGCACGCTCAGTCCCCCCGGTCAAGTTTCTGGATGAGTTTGGTGTCTTGCCCTTGGGTGAGCCTGCGAAAGTGGCACCGGCCCCACAAAAGCCTGGATCGGCAGCCAAACACTAGAGGTCCATTAACAGGAAGGTGGCACCGCCCACCCATCGACAGGATACTAAGAACCCCCACAAGGTGTCAAAGTGTTCCTGAGACGGGCGACCCAGGAAAGGAAAGGCTGTGGACCTGTTTGCAGTGAAGATTACATGGTCATTAAAAGAGCAATTTCCTTATTCCCTGGGTCACACACATACGTACATGATGCTCATGGCTCTTGTCTTCTCGGCAATCAGACATCGAACACTCGCACCAGAACCTTGGTGGATGCGAGCATGCCACCTCTCCGCATTCTTCTGCTATGGGTCTGCACACAGCAGGTAAGTGTAATTAGTATTGACAAGGCCCGGCTTCTTTGACTGTCTGCAGTCACCACCACAGCTGACCTGGAAAGGGTTCTGTTGGTGCCACTCGTACGGAGTCTGGATGCATGGATAGAGCTGCCCAGCCCGTCGTGCTGGTTTATCAGTTACAGTGGAGTGCTTTCCACCTCACTAAGAGGCAAGAACGCTCCTGTCCTTCAGGTGGAGATTGCTGTCCGAGATGAAGAAGGGGTTTTATAGCCCTTACTTCATTGTACCAAAGTAAGGAGGCAGGTTGAGACCAATCTTAGATCTGCAAGTTTTGAACCTGGTCCTCGAGCACCTGGCCCGATTGGGACTTTGGGTCACGTTGTCTGTCTCACGTTTTACTGAGACAATCTGTCTATTGCTCCATATGTAGTGGTTCCCTAATGGTGACTCCATGTATTTTCCCTAGCAGTGAACCCAGTGTCTTCTCCTGGACGGAGATAGCTCTGTCACCAGTCGATGTGAAGCCGGTAGTCTCCCCCTTGTCAGGTGGGGCCCACCAAAAAGGACTCTTCCCTATGTAGTACTCCCCTCTGGTGAGTCCATAGGATGTACTCTCCACATATAAACCTTCCCCTTTGGGTAGAATGTGGTCTCTGTAGTGTTCCTTTCTCAGCGAGAAGGGTAACACTTCCCAGAGTTAACAACCAGGTTTACTTGGATGTAAAAAACTAAACTTTTCTTTGAAAATCAGAAGATGCCTGTGGCTTGACTGAGTGACCTCTCCCTAGAGGTGAGTAGATCCCCTTGATTGGGAGACCTGAGGTCATTACCCTAGACGTTGGTAGGTCGCGAGTTAACGTAGTTGCACTGTTGGCAAACGGAGGCTTGCCTGCATTTGCACAGCCATGCCTCGTGAAGCAGTTCAAGTTGCGTCGTTTAGTATACGGACAAGGGTATAGTACACAACATCGAAAGTGACCGACAGAAAGGGAATGTCTCGGTTACTATTGTAACCCTCATTCCCTGATGAAGGGAACAGAGACGTTGTGTCCCTCCTGCCACAACTTGAACTGCCTCTGAGGGGTTGAGACACTGTCTCGGATCCTCAGAACAAACCTGAAGTGTGTGTGCAGCGGGCTTGCCTTATATACCTGTATGTTGGGGGTATGTTGCAAATTCCACACGCCAAATCAATTGGCCTTTCCTGAATACATCAGGGCTCTCAAGTTCGACCCCTAGTGTTGCTATTTCGACACTCCATAGGGAACGAGGGTTACACTAGTAACCAAGACATTTTCCAACAAGAAATGTGACAAAATGCTACATCGCTATTTTTGTCACATTGTTTTGTCACATTCAAATTGCTTTAATTTCTAGCGATATACTAAATAATAACAGGCCTAAATGTAATGTTGCTGTTCATCATAGATTTAAACACTGTTTTCAAGATATGGATGGTCATGTGATCACAATATGGCAGCACCCATGAGAGAGAAACCCACTGTAGAGGAGAGAGGTCAGAGAAAAGAATGGCCAGACTCGTTTGAGTTGATAGAAAGGCAACAGTAACACAAATAATCACTTACAACTGAGGAATGCAGAAGAGCATCTCTGAATGCACAACACATCAGACCTTGAAGCAAATGGGCTACAGCAGCAGAAGACCACATCAGGTGGCACTCCTGTCAGCTTCAAACGGGAAAATGAGGCAACAATTGACAAAGGAGCTCACCAAAATTGGACAATAGAAAATTTTTAAAAAAGTTGCCTGGTCTGATGACGATTTCTGCTGCGACATTCAGATGGTAGGGTTAGAATTTGGCGTAAACAACATGAAAGCATGGATCCATCCTGCGTTGTATTAATGGTTCAGGCTGCTGGTGGTTATGGTTTGTTGCTAACCATATTCATCCCTTTATTACCACAGTGCACCCATCTCCTGATGGCTACTTCCAACAGGATAACGTGCCATGTCACAAAGATCAAATCATCTCACTTCTTGAACACAACAATGAGTTCATTATACTCAAATGGCCTCCACAGTCACCAGATCTCAATTCAGTAGAGCACCTTTGGGATGTGGTGGAACAGGAGATTTTTGTCATGGATGTACAGCTGTGTGATGATATCATCTCAATATGGAATCTGAGGTATGTTTCCAGCACCTTGTTGAATCTATGCCACAAAGAATTAAGGCAGTTCTGAAGGCAAAAGTGGGTACCCGGTACTAGCAAGGGTGTACCTAATAAAGTAGACAGTGAGAGTATAAAGACTCCAATTATATCAGTGGCCTAGGCCATTGATATAATTGGAGTCTTCATCTAATGCAAGTGCATGTTATTTCAGTTGTAAAATGTCAAAAGTACTATCAATTTCTTCATGTATGAAATTATTCTAATTAGGAAAACAACCTATACTGCATGCATTTCAATCAATTCTGCTGTCAGCTCTGATGTGTTTGGATGTACTGACTCAATCATTAGTCATCTTAACAATCATGCTGAGAATGTAAAGAGGTGCTTGCTCAGATCTGTAGTGCTTAAACAATAAATTAATTCAGAAATAAAGTGAGGACATCATGTGTCTTAAATTGGGGCCACTGGTGTGACCACAGTCAAACTCAGAAAACACATGGACAATATTGTATTTGAAAGGACATACATTCTACTTTCTTCGAAGGAAATAAATTATGCATTATGTATACACAGTATGCAGATTTTTTGTGTGCATAGAACAGTTGGATGACCATTTGGTAAAATGTAAATTACTGTTTTCCATGCAATGCACTTGATTGCATTTGAATCCATTTCCATTAAGAGGAATTAACAAGAAGCAATATCAATCTATTTTTAATAATGCTTTCTTGTCTCATTATTTGGTTCAATTAAGTTAAGAGAGACATTTCCACAAAAGTGGAATAAAAATGTGAAGTTCATTACTCAACACCATTCACTGAACTGAACATGCAACAAAGTGAAGTTATACAACAACAACACAGCATAATTTACTACTGTTCAAAATATTTAGCTTTGCATAATGTATAAGGTTTCACATACTCTAAAACATCAAGCAGTATGCTAGTAATTCTGAACATGGCATCACACAGGGCAGTAGAGAGCACCATACAGCTTGCACGCATATCAACGCAATTGCGTTGAGGAAGATGGAAGGTAGAATCCACCACAATATCAGCAATTGTGTGACAAAGACACTTGAAGCCACTAGCTGTCATTTTTTATGCCATCCTGCCTGAATCACTCCATCGTCAGAGAAGATCCTCAGTACTGTGAAGTGTCATTTACAGATTTCTTGCACGCAGGGAGGGTGTGCGCTTTGTACAGCCACTGCTGAGTATTTTTAGTATCCACCTTTGTAGTTGCCGTGGAAGCTGTGCTAATAAACTGCTCGTCTCTGAGGCCCGTCAACTTTTCTGCTCAGAAGTGAGGCGAGAGCGGCTTCGGTGATGCTAGATTAGCACCCATAGGAATATCAGACTCTGATATCAAGTCAGCCAGAGACGACTGTGTCCAGATCAATAATTTTCTAAAGGGTAAAGTGATTACTGTGCGGTTATTGAATTTTAGCTGCAACTGCAACACACAGAAGTCCATTTACGCACCAACTGTAAAACTGGGTTAGAAATGACAATTTTCCGATATGACTTCACCTCAGATGTGGACCCATCCATTTAACTAATTCGTTTGTCTCTGTGCTTTTCGCTTTAGCTACCATCACAGTTATTTTCATAAATCGTAATAAGGCTACAGACATACGTGGCATCAAAGCTGTTTCTCTTTGAACTCTGTTTCTCAGGGTTTCATCAAAGGTTCAGCTGACCTTCCGTAAGCGGCTCTATTAAGACTCTATCAGAGTTGTTTCACAGGCTGTCACGAACCATTATGTCAGACTTGCATGATAGCATTAGGACGACATCATGACAGACATGTTCAAATAAACTTGAATACGACAGACTGTGACATGAGTTAAACAATTTTTAAATGTTCCCTTGTGCTACAAATTAACGACTTAATTAATTTGGGAGCAGGCTACGGTTCAGAACACCACAGCCTGATGTCCATATGGCACACCAAGAGGAAAGCTTCCGTTCTTATCTGCCACACAGTATAAAACAAATTCTGCAATCCAAATGTGCTAGAAAATGAGTTATAGTTTCGCTCTTGGAAGCTATTATAGGATAATGCTGTTCGACTAATGGAACACCTCAGTATAAAGTTGCTACAGGGTTTCTTTAGTTGCTCTTACACTAAGATCTTTATACCCCAAAACCTCGAGAGACTTTCTGCAAATATGTCTGAGATTAAGTGGGGTAGAATCTTCCAGCTGGTCAGACTCTCTGACATTGTCTGTTCTCCTGTCAGCTGGGTGAAGTTTGAGTAGGTTTCCCCGAGCAGCGGTCGGCTCATTGCTCCATATGTACTCTTGAGCTCAGAGCTTTAAATCTGTCGGAGCTGTGTGGTTGTTGCCAAAAAGTTCTCTTGTTTAACAAAGCTCTCTGTGTGTTATCCTTTTAGATTCACTTCTCTCCCTTTGCCAACAAGAGCCACTGTAGCGAAACAACATGGCATAGCTTCTGTTCAATTCAAAGGGAGAAGATACCCCATGGTTATGCATTTTTAGCTCTGAATCTATATATTTAGATGTTAGCATGGTTGCACACACTCTACATTAACTCTGCACACTGTCAATATTACAGCAGTATATGCATATGTTTTTATGGTTGTGCTTGAAGCCTGCACGCAGTAGTGGTGTTTCATTCATGAATGAATCAGTGTTTTAGAAAAAAAATTGAAGTTATCAAATTGAATAAAAGTCAAAAGCAAAAAAAGATACATCTTTGTTAGATCTTCTTTGTTGTCATTTGCAGGATGCTTAAACACTTTTTTTTCTGGAGTCTCTTAAAATTTGTACATATAAATTTTAATAAAGGATATTAAAGTCAGCATGAAATGGAAATCTATTCTCTAAATGAATGGTATAGATCTTATTGTGAATGAATTGTCCATGGCATGTAGTTTATTTGTTTTGTTTAGTTTTTTCTTTTACTTTATAGGGTGTGAATCATCACTGGTCTCACGATTCAGTTCAATTGCAATTGAATTGTTGGGCTCGATAGTGTTCCTTACAACTTGCCAAAGAAACCTAATTCATGGATATTGTCATGCAGCCAGGAATCGTGTTTCCTGACATTTATATGTGCCTGATTTCGACGTCGGGGAAATACATAAAGCAAATTTGCCTGTGAACGCTTTATATACAATATATGTACGTCTAAACCCGCGTGATCACTTATATCAATGTTATATATATATCATCATATCATCCAGCCCTAAAACTTGTATAGTTTTTGTCAGTGTTTAATTAAAAACACCCAATTATGCAGAATATAAGATGGTAAATATTTAATTGATGAGTTGTCAATACAATATATAACAATACAATATGTAAGGTATGATTTTACCCCAAAATCCAACATTTTGACATAAAATGATAACTGCAAATCCACGTTTTGCTGCCTGGAGTCCAGTTGTTTCTGTGAATTGCACCGATCCATTCATTCACCCATTCTTTAGCTTTCGGCAGTTTGTAAAAATATATACCTCAGATTTCGTGTCAAATCTATTTGTACAGTCAATCGCAAAGCTTGTTCCCGTTTTGGATGTGTTTTGTGGGTTTTTCACGGCATTCACGTTGAAAATCATTGCTGCCACTCAGTCTTTTTGCCACTCAGTGGACGTAACCACAGTTACAACGGCTGACGTCACGTGAATACCCTCTATAACGCTCACGCACGCATGCACGCACGCACTCACTCGCGCACACACACACTTTTACTCGCACACGCTCTCTCTCTCACGCACACACTCGCACATACGCTCACATGCTGTAAATGTTAAAATAGTGGGTGCATTTTTTATTTCTCGCTTTTATATTTCGCCTCCCTCCGCCATTTTTCTCTAGCGCGAGAAGCGCATATGTGACAAATGACATCAGAGGCCAATCGATTATGATCTATTACTGCATCGATGCAGAATCATCCACGTCCGCATCGTGATGCTATGTAGAAATGATTAATTTCAACACACCTATTACACTCTAAAAATGCTGGGTTAAAAACAACCCAAGTTGGGTTGAAAATGGACAAACCCAGCGATTGGGTTGTTTTAACCCAGCGGTTGGGTTAAATGTTTGCCCAACCTGCTGGGTAGTTTTATTTAACCCAA
>RJVU01016332.1:2210139-2220637 GCA_003731715.1 Anabarilius grahami | reverse complement strand
TACAGTAATTTTTAAACAATATTTGGGTTAAATAAAACTACCCAGCACGTTGGGCAAACATTTAACCCAACCGCTGGGTCAAAACAACCCAATCGCTGGGTTTGTCCATTTTCAACCCAACTTGGGTTGTTTTTAACCCACCATTTTTTAGAGTGTACTTCATAAAATGTTAATAATTTCAATTTCAAACTCGATTTTCTAGTGAAATGATAGACTTCTCTCTGTTGATGTATGCTGGACTTCTCCAATAATTTAGTCTTCTTAAACCTCGCCCCATCTTACAATCGAAGCTCACATTCAGATCTGCCTTCAGCCAATCAACAGCCGATGCAATCCGTTACAAGATCTGTCATTACTTCAGATGCATCGCGACTTTAAGAGTTGTTTTAGTTATGAATGAATCAGTTGGATGAATGAATGATTCCATGATTTACTTATGCAACAGTGTAACATCAAAATAATGCCATAAATTACATGCATATTGGTTTAACCTGTAGAAAGGATCAGTGAACAAATCTGAACTAATCATTTTACTGAATGGATTCAAAAGAATAGAGTTACTGACATAAATTAAAATTACCACTCCACTTAAACGCACCACTCATTTTACATGTATTAGCTTTATTTTATATAAACATTATAATAAAAAAGAGTGAATCATTTAATTAATTGTACAAGGAATTTTTGCTATATGGAGACTATAAATATAGTAGAGTTACACTACGTGGTTTAAAGTCACCATGAAATCAAAATCGGCAATTCTTTTTTTATTTTTTTTATAGAATATAGCAGTATTTATAATAAATCATTTANTATATATATATATATATATATATTTTAATTAATTTGCCCTCATAATCTTTAATCAAAGTAACTTCCCTCCCCTCTTGCGGTGACATCTCTGCTCTTCTCTGATGATGTTTATACTGGCATGAGGGCGGGACTACCTGTCACTCACATGACATCACAGCAATAGCAAACCACAACCATCCAATGATTCAGTCAATTCCTGTTTGACAAAATCAAGTCCCACCCTAAATTTTTTTCGAGAAGCCTTTTCACTCGGATATACATCACATTAGGGAAGAAAAAACTTTCTCATCTTTCCCTTCATGCCAATTTTAAGCCCCGTCCACAATTGGTTATATTGGAATACAGAATATGAACCTCTCAGCAGAAATCCTGTTCTTCTAACAACATCACTTCTGTTGAAAGTTTTCTGTCATGCTGGCAAAAACTTTTCTACTACCTCTGAACCACACAGGGGAAGATGACAGCAGATCTGTTTAATTGTCATGTTCACAATTCCTGGAACTGCTGTGCTAACACATAAGAGAAATGAAAGTTGTTGCATGCATGGCTGCATATTATGGAAGAATAATGGGGTTTTGTAATTTTCTGGTTTATGAAATGTCATGCATGTTGGGTGGGAGGCAGCACCGAGGCGATCGCACAGGTAGCAATCAGTCAAAGCTAATTTTGTGTTTGTGCACTCGGCTCATTGTTCAGATCTGAATGCCATTATTATAAAGAACAAAGCCTGTCCTTTCCAACAACTGCGCTTTATCATCAGACCATGAAACAGCACTGTAGTTACAAGATTTGGCTGTGTAGCTATGTCTTTGTTGGGGAGTAACTGAGAGAAATTACTTTGGATTGTGTCTGTATGTATAGTAGATATTAAAAAATAAAAAGACAACACCTTTTACTGCGGGTTGTTGATAATGAACAGACACATCCTGCTTTCCAAGATATAGTCATCATTTTTGGGGCAGTCGTGGCCTAATGGATAGAGAGTCGGACTTGTAACCCAAAGGTCATGGGTTCGAGTCTCAGGTCCGGCAGGGATTGTCGGTGANAAGCTAATTTTGTGTTTGCGCACTCGGCTCATTGTTCAGATCTGAATGCCATTATTATAAAGAACAAAGCCTGTCCTTTCCAACAACTGCGCTTTATCATCAGACCATGAAACAGCACTGTAGTTACAAGATTTGGCTGTGTAGCTATGTCTTTGTTGGGGAGTAACTGAGAGAAATTACTTTGGATTGTGTCTGTATGTATAGTAGATATTACTACTATTACATCCTGCTTTCCAAGATATAGTCATCATAAGTCTGCTGATTGCAGAATATATTAACATTGTTTTCTGAGAAGAATCGAACCACCCACACGCAAGTTATTTCTAAAGCCTTTACTGGTTGCACATTATCTTGAACTGCAGAGGTTGGTGGGCAGCTCATCGAGTATTGACAGAAAGACAGATGGAAACAGGGGCCCAATCTGCCTTATGTGCATGCCCTTAACTGAATACCACTGCTGCATGACCACACCAATAGCACCAGCGAAGTGCAGCTTTTCACTTGGAACAAATCTCCCTGACAGCTGACAGGTCAAACTATAGCAGTTCTGAGGAAAACTTTCTTCCTCCACTTCCTTACGGTTGCAGTTATTATCCAATGGTATTTCTCTCCACAGAATTGGCTGTTACTGCAAGGAAAGTGGTTCATTCGACGTTGTTTCCATTAGTTTACTAATAATGGTCTCCTTGTGGTTGCTGTTATCGGCTGGTTAAGGGGAATAGATGCTTCTTTATCGGAAATGCATTTGATGTTTTCTCTCAGTGAAATGTTCCACACCACACTCATTACAAACCTAATGATTTAGTGGTCAATAAATGCATTTAGATAAATGAATTATGATTTGTTTAAGCAATTTATATGCCATCTCAAAATCATCCATCTTTTGAAAATACGATACGTTTTCATTTTTGTGTAGGTATTGCTGATTTTATTCAAAGCTGAATGCTGTTATTTATTAGGGTAGGTCTGTTTTTGTACATAAGAACATCAGCATCATGCTGGGCTATATGATGTGTTAGTAGAAATGTGCTTACCAGTAAGTATTCTGGTATACTGTTTATACAGCAGTATATACATAGTGGGATTTTAAAAATCAGCTACTAAGCATAAAGCGGCAACTTATATATTATGAAATGTGACCCTGGACCACAAAACCCGTCATAAGTCACACGGGAATATTTGTAGCAATAGCCAACAAAACATTGTATGGGTCAAAATTATCGATCTTTTCTTTTATGCAAAAAATCATTAGGATATTAAGTAAAGATGATGTTCCATGAAGATATTTTGTAAATTTCCTACCATAAATATATCAAAAATGCATTTTTGTGAGTGGATATGCATTGCTAAGGACTTTATTTGGACAACTTTAAAGGCGATTTTCTCAGTATTTTATATATATATATATTTAAAATGACTAAATCACTGTTTCAAAGTTTTCTAGGCTGTTCTAGGACAAATTTTCTTTGAATTGTCGCCTAGACTCCCTCTGCATTAAAGAATAATTTTCAAGAGCAGGTTCAAACTCTTATGAAACAAATAACAGCATTTGTTCTCCCATTTGAAATCAGCCCCTGATGGTTCATTCTAATTGGCAGTTGGTCACAGTGCTTTCCAAGATATCTGTCTTCCACTCCAATCAATTATGCTGCAGTCTCAAACATGCCAAGACGTCTTCCTGTCGCTGCAGTTTTCATTAATATTATCCACAAATGACATATTTCCCATCGTTTTATTTTTTATTGCAAAGTTACCAGTTACAATGTCTCTTACCATATTGAAAGACACATTTGTACACATTTGTACATGTGTGCACCCACTCGTCTTGCCCCTTACATCTGCCTCTCCTACTGTATGCAATTTAGAATTGATTCAGAAACTGCGTTGCTTAGTTACGAGGCTTTATTGCTCTTCTAAAATTGGGGGGTGGGAAGGGAACTCTCTTTCTCTCCCTGGCATGTTTCATGCATCCACATGCTCTGTAGAAGCAAGTACTGTTCTCTTTCTAACTCTTTCTGTTTAGTGCTGCAGTCAGTGTAGTCCTTAAATAGGCATGCAATGCATCTAGAGAACTCTGACACAGGATTCCCAATACTCAAACGGCACTGTTTTGAAGCTTGTTTTTTCCAGTCTTCATTAAAATAAAATGAGTTAAAAATTGCTGTTTGATCTTTCTTCAGTTAGCATCTATAATGTAATTTTCTTCATAAAGAAGTCATGAGTCTTCAGTTCCATCATATCAGCATGTGATTATAGCAGTGGTTTTATAGATTTCTACAGTTCCTCATTAGGAAATACCCTTTGTGTGTAAACTTCACCACCTGGCACTTTTCATTTCCAGGTATCTGTGTCTGTAGAACATATAAATCTTTTTAGCACAGCTCTTGCACACATTAACCTGATAAAAGATGGATGATAGTGGATGTAACACATACCGAAGCGTCTCTCTCAGCGCCTCAGCCTTCCTTTACCTGCTCCTGAGTGCTGCCTCAGCTCCTTCCTGAGAAAGAACGCGCTCACGAGAGAGAGAGAGAGAGAGAGGACTAATGAGGGAGAGAGAGGGGGTGTGTGAGAGGAAAAAGATGCTGAATCCTGGTTGGCTGGAGAGTAGAGGCTGACTCAGTGTATCTGGAAAAGCAGCATGTGACAGATGCAATTCTCATCCCAGTCCTCGCCATCAGACCAGGGGCTTGTTCGCCATTGGCCCCGTTCATTGGACCGGCAACGCGCGGTGCGCTATAACACCATGCTTTCCTTTGCCAGACCCAGCAGAGCTCTCTCACTAGTGCGTATCACTTGCGCATCGAGCAGGAGACTCAACCCAGACACACTTCAGCCCAGCGCAGAGAGCCGAGACTGAGGAAGAGGAAAGAACGAGTGAGCAGCTCTGCCTTACTCTCATTGCCGCTGTACGGAAGAGGAGAGAGCGGGATAACGCATTTGCTGGAGGCTACTATAAGAAGCAGAGGCACACCAGATAAAGCCCCCAAAGTGACTGTAACAGACCGAGCTGAAATGACTGATGTTTGAGGATTCGAGAGGATGAGGGAACACACTCGCTCCGTTCCTGACTGAGGGAAAGTGAGCTTGTGCCTTTCATCTGAAACAGAGAAACAAAAGAAAAGGCTTGTTGGGTGGACTTGTTTCTCTCTCTCTTTGGCTGGACTCTGTGCATGGAATCTTCGGGTCCCCCATGGCGTGTTACTACATTGTCATCAGCTCCACTCACCTCAGCAATGGACACTTTCGAAACATCAAGGGAGTTTTCCGAGGTCCCCTCAGCAAGAATGGCAACAAAAACTTGGTAACTACCACGTCTCCCGTACGAATGTGTGTTTGATCATGTGCTTAGGAAGCGTTTGCATCTGTTTTGAAGCCAGGAATCTTGCCTCTGGAAACTTTTCTGTACTGTGGTAACACATGTTATACATTTGACTATAAATAATAAGTAGGCTATAGCAAGAATACTGTGATTATATACTATAGTAAAACTATCTGTATAAGTACACTATAAAAAGTGGTAACCTGCAAGTGTTACCTTAATGACCTATTGTTTATTATGAATGAATGAATTTAGGTTGATTCAGTGATGTTGAATAATGTTTTTGACTTGAATAAAACCAGTTAATTCAGACGTTACCATTTTTTCAGTGTAGATGGATCAAATTGTAATTATAATGATAGATTATAAGCGTTCCACAAGCAATTATACTGTAACAGGAGCACTAAAATGAAACTGCTCAAGGAATGATCCTTCTAGAAAAGTGTTGCGAAATGAGTATTTTCGGTACTTCCTGTTTACGAGGAAAGTTGCAGATGGAAAAAGCGAATGCCGCTCTAGCCTGTGACCATAACTAAATTCCTAACAGATGGATAGGGATCAAATTAATCTGTACTCACAGTCATAGCCTGGGATTTAGTCTAACCGTACTTTTCTGGCCTTGCCCTCAAAATAATCCTCCTGTTTGTGCTCCCACAAAACTGCCTCTATTTCCTCACAAACTATCTGATATAAACCCACCATATCTAGGGCAGCACAAAAGGGAATTTTAAAACAAAATCAGTGTTAGTAAAATATTATTTTTCATAATTACTTTAAGAGCAGTCTGAAGATTGTTTTTCAATTCGTTGGCGAGTTAAGCAGGATTATAAATACAAAGTAATACGTTGCATGATGCAGCCGTACAGTGTAATTTAATTAAAGCACTCTGCTGCTGAAAGGAAGCATCTTTCAAAGCTTTTAAATGTGGAAGTGAAATTTCATACTCTCTTTCACTGCTTTCTTCTCAAGCCTTCCCGTGTCATCTCTGTCAGTTGGGGGGAACAGAGATTTCTTGACAGCAGTCTCCTCCTTTCAAAAGAATCAAAAATGATTGGAGATGAAATATTGAAGCTCTTGGCTCGGGATCAAGCGCCAATCCTGCTCATCTGCCTCCCGCCTCCAGCTGAAAGGCTAATGCTGAGGGAACATTTGGGTGGCGCAACTGTGAATGTAGCAACAGATTGTTTCTTAAGCACAAACGAAAATTAGAATGAGGTTTTGGTGGCCGTTGTCGGCTCGATCTCAATGCAATTATCAGATTTGACACATCTCCCACTCTGTTGCGGGGAGAACCTGGTGTCAGTGAATGTAAAATTACGGCGGAACATTGTGTGCATCACTTCCACTGCTCTGTAACACTGTAAATTTCGTTCATTACTCCCTCTGCTGCATAGAGCAGCTGTAAATCTCATATACTTGTGCACACACACTCTCAGATGTATGGGTATGAAAGGCAGACTAAGAAAGCTGTGCTTATCCCAGCGCTGGTGCAGTGCCATCTGGCTCTCTTTCCTGGTGCAGTGATATTTTAGTCCAGAAGAAAAGCTTTGTGCTGTAGAACATTTGTTCAGCGTGGCTCAGACGCAGAGGAAAGGAGAGGAGGAAGGATAATAACGATATAACTGCGAGAGTGTGAGTGCTCCCATAGTCACTCTTATGGTTCTGTGGACTTTTGCGATATGAAATACAGAGCCACTCAGTGAAATCCATCTCCGTAATTAGAAGTATTACTCTCCCAGCTTTCTCAGCGCATCACTTGGTTCAAGCAAAAGAGTTAACCTGTTAATAATGTTGAGAGAAAAAAGAAAACAAAACAAGTTGTGCGTATCTCTGTTGAATGACCCAACAAGGAACTTGACTCTAACCATGTTCTAATATAGACAGCTGTGAAAAAGACATTAGAATATTGCATGAAACCCTGATTAACACCATTTTGAAACTTAAAACAATTACAAAATTCAAATTATTTTTATTATAATTATATGTTGCCATGCTTTCCTGTAGCTCAGTGGTTAGAGCATGGCACTAGCAATGCTAAGGTCATGGGTTCGATCCCAGGGATTGCACATACTCAGATACAAATGTATAGTATAATGCAATGTAAGTCGCTTTGGATAAAAGCGTCTGCCAAATGCATAAATGTAAATGTAAATGTTATGTTTATTTTGTTATACTTAAGTAAATTAATATAACAAATTGGAAGAGAAGAAAAGAATTAACTTAATATTGTATATTGAATACTGTCTTTGTTTTGCTGCTTTTTTTTTTTAAGTCCAGATGCAATAAGGCAGTAAAAACTTTCTGCTGTATTAAACTGAACGAGTACCTGTTTGGAGCTGTGCCATGTCAGCGGACTCTTATAAAGTCAGACACTGAATGAGCGCAAGCGCCTGAGTGGAATTTTGCCCCTTGCTTTAGCTCCCATGAATATGCATATCAATGGGGTTATTTCAACGCTCGTATTGATTTCCTCACAGTCGCTGCTAAGTCAGCCCATCTCCCCGCTGAGCTGTGATGTGAGCATCCATTTCCACTCAGTGATGCCCCTTTTAGACACCACTGTGCTCTGGGAAAGGATCCTTATGTTGAATATCTATACAGCATGTATGGTCTCAGTGCCTCTATTGGCAGATGCATGGCAAAGTGAACAGGTGTTATAATCAGCTCTTGTGTTGATTGCTCAGGGGATCTGGGCGATTGTGTAGATTGGATGTTGCTAACGTGGTATGCATAGAATTAAATTGCCATTGTCGCTCTCATATTCCTTTTCGTCTCATGTATTGTGCTCTTTGTAGTGTACTATGATCCTGTAGCTTGCTATCTTCATGCCACCATCCAAAGCACAAAAGTCTGTGAAGCCCTAATCACCAATGCCTGTGTCCGTGAGCTAAGGCAGCAGCAGACTGGCTTAATCGCAGAGAGAGAGAGAGAGAGAGAGAGAGAGAAAGAAAGAAACTAAAACAAAGGGAGAAGAGGGAATGAAAAAGGCCAAAATGTTATTATGTTCCTCTTACCCTTTGTCTTTCCCTGCTGGGAATGCTGGCCCGACAATTTGCATTGTGGGAGCACAATGTGTATGTGTGTGCGGACGCACTCTGAGTTCCTTCCTAATTGAGAATTACAGCAGAAATCCAGCTCTAGCCGTGACCAGGCCCCGTGCACGGGCTCTGCTGTGGGGTAATTAATGTAGTGGTGCGGGCGATTAGCCTCTGCAACCTTTTGCCGCGTTTTACCGCTCGGCCCCATCCAGGTGTGAGGGAGAAACTACCGTTTAGATATCACACCATGCAGCATGCATTATTTACAGACGGGGAGAACCCAAGGCTTGTCATCACTGCCGAATGCAGACAGATGTAGTTAACTTTACACACGCCCGAGACAAATGTGTGGCACGCTCGCACTCGGCTGATTAAAATTCACTCCATTCATGGCCTTCTGTTACTCATAAACGCCAGGTTCATTTAAATACCCTGAACGTGGCGTTTTGCCTTCTAGTGCTGCATCAATTTCATTTCACAGTGCTGTTAACTTTATAACAATGGAATCATTCTCTCTGAACCCCGCAGACACGGTGTTTGTTTCTTTGTGTGTGTGTGTGTTTTGGAGGTATTCACTGTGACAAATCAAATCTCTTGCCCTGGTTGTGTTGTTCTCCTCCTCTCTGCACAAAAGAAGCACAGTGCAGATTCCAGGGGCCCTTATAAAAGTGCTAATCCCATGTTTTCTACTGACGGTGAACCCATTTTCACACTGATTCACAGAAAATACCCCATTGAATAAACTGTGTACTTAGAAGGCACAAAGGCACAGCAGGGTTTCACTGTAGGCTTGCTGCTGAGGTATAATAGCACAATTACACAGTAGCATGGCAGCTTTACCCTTTCTCCTTCCTGTGTTTGGCTCACCTGATGTTCGGAGATGAAACGTTCATGGCGATTCAATGCCATCAACCCATTGTTGTCATCTTACCGTCATAAATATTTAAGTCCCTGGCCACAAGGAACTATAATTTACCTGCTGTTTCAATGCAGAATAAGCATCTAACACGGTAAGACCGATTTCCTGCTCCAAAGCACTTGCCTCTATATAATCGCTTGAACTTTGCCAGGCATTTTTTTTACGCATCGGAAGGGTTTTGCACTCGTAAGCAGTGGAGTAAAAATACTCTGCCAGCCCCGAGCTCTGGCCTTGTACAACTGAAGGGCAGCATATAGTGAGGCTTCCTTACAGTGTTCCTGCCTCTCGAGGGACGCTTTCTGCCATATCATTGCCTGTGACACATCCACTCTGACCCTGAAAGCATACCACTCTGAAAGGAATTGTTCACCCAAAAATGAAAATTGTCATTATTTACCTGTATGTTGATCCAAACCTGCATGTTTTTTTTTTTTTCTTTTCCCAGTGGATTGCAAACAAAGAATTTTTAGAAATATTTATGTCGCTGTTTTCCATTCAAAGACATTTAATAGAGACCACAAGCTTCAGAAAGTAAAAAGAAAAAAATGTGACTTTAATTTGTAACTTTTTTTGTATGCATTTGGCAGAAGCTTTCATACATTTGCTCACATTATACTTATACTATTGTTCAAAAGTTTGGGGTCAATGGGATTTAAAAAGAAGTTAATAAACATATTCAGCAAGGATACACTACATTGTATCAAAATTGACAGTAAAGACATTTGTAATGTTACAAAAGTGTAATAATGATTTCTGTTTTCTTTTTGTTTTGTTTTTTTACTTTCTATTCATCAAAGAATCCTGATCAAATATATCATGGTTTCCATAACAATATATTAAGCACCACAACTGATCACAACAGTGATAATAATAATAAGAGATGTTTCTTGAGCACCAAATAAGCATATTAGAATGATTTCTGAAGGATCATTTGACATTGATATAACAGCTTCTGAAAATTCAGGGTATCACAGGATTCAATTTTAAAATGCATTCAAATAGAAAACACTTATTTTCAATTGTAATAATATTTC
Source organism: Anabarilius grahami (assembly GCA_003731715.1). NCBI lineage: Eukaryota > Metazoa > Chordata > Actinopteri > Cypriniformes > Xenocyprididae > Anabarilius > Anabarilius grahami. The sequence continues at coordinate 2,210,465 of RJVU01016332.1, read as the reverse complement.
ACAATATTACTGTTTTTTTTATTGTATTTTCGATTAACTAAATGCAGCATTGGTGAGAATAAGAGATGTATATATAACAAAAATCAATAAATCAATAAATCATACCAACCCCAAACTTGACATTTTATCCTTTTTTTTGTTGTTGCAAAAAAGATCATAAAAGTACACCAAAACTTTTAATCTGTTTTATTTACCTTTTTATTCATTATTGTAGCATCTCTGGTTCCATGGCATGATATTTGGTAATGAGATCCAATGCATTTACTGTTAATTATGGAGAAGAGAGAAAAAAAAAAAATCAAAAGTATAACATAAGAAGAGTTAAA
>RJVU01016332.1:2186512-2202764 GCA_003731715.1 Anabarilius grahami | reverse complement strand
GTAAAATTAAGTTTTCTGAGGCAACACAATCGTATACTGCTAGAACAAAATGTGCAAAAATTATACCTTTAGGGGTACAACAGCTTGTCACTGGAGAAGAACCATTTAAGGGATAAATTGTACCTTATCTGTCCTTAAACTGTATATTAGTGTCTTAGATTAGTAATGTGAATCCTTAAGGTACACTGTAAACCTGAATAAGTTGGGCTAGCTCAAAAAAAATTGAAGTAATCAGTTACATAAAAGTTTTTGAGTAATGATGTTCCCAATTTTAAGTAAGCAGAACTACCAAGTTTTGAGTTTGTAGTACTCGTGTGTTAATTGCTCCTAACTTGAAGTACTTGAAGTAGTTGAGTTAGCGAACTCATACATTTTAATAGCAATTAACATAAAAGATTTAGTTAATTAACTTTTTATTTTGAGTTCTTGCAAATTAAATGAGTTATTTACTTCACTGTAAACCCTAATAAGAAAATTCAGAAAGTGCCAACTTGCTAATTGTCTAATATGTTAACAATAGCATAGTATAGACCTTTCTGAATGAGTACAGCAACTTAAAACATGAAACTTACCTGCTCTCAAACAAAGCAGCATGCACCACTTGTCACCATGATGGTAACTCTCCAAAAACCCACATTAACATAAACTCTTCCAAATTAGCATAACAACACACTAATCACTACTAAATCTCTCTTACCATTACTTTTGCACAAAAAACATTATATAGCACTTAATTTTAGCATTTTACTCTCCCTTTCAAGTGCCATGGGCAAAGCATGATGGGAAATAGAAATCCCAGCCCAGTTTCAATTAAACTAAAGTTCATCTAAATGAAAAGAAATGAGTTCATACAACTCAAAACAAAGAAACAGTTCAGTTTACTTGAAATATGTCAGTGCTGTGAAGTCAAAATAAAAAGAAAGTTCTAAATACTCATAACAGTTAATCTAACTGAACTAATTTGTTTAATTTAAGTTTGTCCTACTCAAACCAATTAAGTATTTTTGAGCATTAGGGTTTACTTTACAGTTTACTTTAAACTTTACAGTGTATACTACCTTTCAGGGGTAGATAAGGTACAAAAGTATCCCTTTAAGGGTACTAACCCAGTGACAAGCTGTTGTACCACTAAAGTAATATTTTTGCAAATTTTTTTTTTATGTGGTATGGTTCAGTTCAGTACAGTACAGTACGATTTGGGATGGTAAACCCTGATCCGGCTTGCGTTTCCACTGCCAACAGTACCCTTACTTGATAGGCATGGTGCATGCCGGAAAGTAGCAATCAACGTCATTCTCGCGTGAAGAAGAAAGTGACAGTAAACAACATTGGAGGACATACAGCAGCTTTGTTTGACCAAAGGCTGAATGCTGCATGAAAAAACAGCCGAAAAATACACATTGTGATGCAACGGTATTGTGTTGTCATTCCCCTTGTAGCATGCGCAAGTGACGATTCTCTGTCAACCAATGAGTCAGTGTAGCTCCACCCTTTTGGTACCGATACTATTGGTACTATTGTGCTAGGTACCCCAATGGAAGGGTCCCAAAAAAGTGCTACGGTACGGTTCGGTATTTTGGTACCATGCATAACTTCTGACAATGGAAACGAAAATAATTGCATACCATACTGTACTGAACCGTACCACTTGGTGGAAACAAGCCATTAGAGTGTATGATAGATTGAATTTAGGTCTCTCAAATTAAATAAAAACATTGATCAAAGCATAAATACTCAGACTATATTAAGTATGACATAAATCATTGTTTTGATTTGATTTGAGAGAATTACATTTGAAACTGTTCGTGACACAAAAGATATACCAGTCAAATATATCAGTCAAGTCATATGGATAAAGTTCACTATGTCCTTTTTGGAGCTTGAAATGTTCAAACCCCACTAACTTTCATTGTATGATCAGTTGTTCAAAATATCTCCTTTTGTTATTTCGCAGAAGACATGTTTGGAACAACATGAGGGTAAGAAACAGAATTGGAATTTTTAGGTGAACTATCCTTTTAATACATATTCAAAACTGATTTAAAATGCATTCTTGGTTTTTGCAACACTCCGTATCCAGCTCATAAATTGAGTGCTTTACCGCAGTGCTGGGTTTGAAAGTGCAGACCACCTTGAGATGTTTTGGGATACATTTAATACATTGTTTTAGTTTCCTTGCTGCAGTGTTTATCTGTGTAGTGGCTCTGCTCAAAAGCTCCGGTGCGCTTGTAGAGTGGTGGACTAAAATTACATGAAGGGGAGGGGGTAGGCTAGGACCCAGGGGAGGGGTCGGGTTCGGCTCGGGGCCTGGGCAGGTGCCAGGAGTTGGCTTATGTTCTCGCAGTATCAGCAGAGAGCTCCAACTCGCAGAAGGTAAAAGCATTTCTGCGACCCCAAAGACTTTCTTCTCAGTTATCCCACACCCGCTTCATTAAAAGAAGACTGCTGGGATGCAGGAGAATGTACATTCCCAGCAGTATGATGGCTGTCATTGTCTACATAATGAGTAGCTTTGCAGGGCATCTTTGTGTGTTTTATAAAGTCTTTGCTGGAGGCTGTATCTTTGTTGGACTACCCACGCAGCTAGCCTCCCTCTCCACCCACTCCCCTCCTCTCATCTGTCAGAGTAGTGCCCACATATCAGGCCACTTTCTTGTTTAATGAAATTCATTAGCCAGAGCATCTTAAAAGCTGGAAGACTAATTAAGCTTCTTTTTGAAATGCATGACAGAGGGAACATGTATTGGGATTCTACATCGCTGCCAGAGGCATGATTCCCTGCACTATATTAGTCAACAACAGACCCTAGTGAGACGAAAGGGTCATTTTTGCAAACAAAAGGAAACAAAACATTGTTTTATCTATATTATTAAGCAAACAATTATTGACTTGGAAGCTTTGAAGGGATTTTCACCTCTTCATTGCGGTCCAGAGGCATTGTGTCGGCCATTGTGCTTGCACAATGCTTTTGTAAATATTGGCGCGTTCGCCTGAATACTGTGCTCCCGTGGTCTTGCTTTAAATGGCACAATGACTACAGCTGTCACCGCAAAGCGGGGCGATGTTCGCCCTCACATTGCTTGCTCACTATCCAGCCTCGATTGTTTGCCTCAAAATAACCTGAGCACAAGTTGCTGCAGTTTAATGGAGACGTGCAATCTTTCAGTATCTTGCTGTGTGGTGTGTACAAGCTCTTCGATTGCCCAAATTTATCTCAGGTTCAGGGGCACTTAAGGGCCCTATTTGTGAGGTTCAGATAGCATCTCCTCGCCGCCGTAGAGGTGTATCTGCAGTGTGCATTTATAAGCCTGATATCTCCGTGTTTAATAATTAATGTGTGGTCAGTGTTTCTCTAGCACTTACAGCCGTCCCCTGTAAAAGCAGATTTGATTTGCCATTCTGGACTGCCCCAATCAGAGGCTCGGGGAGCCGATCACGCACCGACTCTGACATATGCGATGTGGAGCTAATGTTAGAACTGTTCTGGCGCCTGTCCAGGTAGCGCTTGGTTATTGTATTGGGCTGAGTGCGCTCGTCGCTAATGCAATTCATCTTTGAAGAGCAGTAGTAATAAACAGAGGCATTGAGGCTATGAACTGACTTAAAACCCACGCACATAAAAATAGAGCTGGGGTAATAAAGGGGCCAGTTGAACAGGTTGTGGTATTATGACACTGCATGCTCCTGAATTGAAATGTGAATTTTTTGTTTGAATGAGGAAAAAAAAGCAATGCTTCACTATAATCCTTACAGTGATGCACTTACTCTGCTACTGTTACATGTTGCGCACTGTTTGAATAGTATGGCCACAAGTAATGTAAACAATATACCTGTTAACACATTTCCCAGTCCTTTACTAACCTTTTCTGTGTGAAGTTATATTTAAATTTTCAACTTGTTGCCATGATAACATAACATCTAAAACCCTATAACGACCATTTTAATGATTTAACAGAAGAATTAATGTAAGTGCTCCATTAAATTATAAGCTTCTGCATTTAAATCCATTCACTTCCATTTTAAGTGCCTGGTGCCTTTTTAAATGAAAAAACAAAACAAAAAAACACACAAGGCATAAGTTGTTTTATTTTAAATTAATTTTCTGCTCATCAACCTTGTGAGACAAATGTTGTTGAGCTGAGCTCAACTTGTTTTGAACCTCCTGAAATATTTCTTTAAGGCCACTTGTTTACATATTTGTCCCTGCTTTTTTTTTATCATTTTCCATCTGTGTCTATATCTGTGATTACATATAGGCAATGTGTCATTTCAAGATTTATATTTAGTAAGAAATTAAATGCAAGCTGTCATTCAGCAGATGCTTGTATAATGTACGTTATAACAGCGACACTCCTCCTGTAGCAACCTGAGTTTGTACATGCACATACATCCACATACACACACACATTATTTTTATATCATGTTGGGGACTTAATAGAAACCTGTCTACAGTTTTAGATTTTCATTAAGACAATATTAAGTATGTTTATTGAGCCGTTATACTCATGGGGACCATTGGCTGCCCCATAATGTTAGTGATTTCAGGTTTTACTATTCTTGTGGGGAAATTTGGTCCCCACAGTGTAGACAAAACCTGACCTAGAAGAATCTAAATTAACATTAAAATTCATGTTCATTGACAAAACGAGTATAGTTACAATTAATATGCATCTAATCATCAATCCGTGTATCCCTTGGATTGTACATTTATAGGGAGAGGAAGGTAGCTACATTATAGGGTTAAGGTGTTGAATACAGGATCACGTATCATATAATTGACTTATCTGCCCTTTACCTGTGGTAAATCATCTGTTTGCAAATGGCTTCTCTGTCAATCTTTCTTCTGTTTTTTCATGATATGATCACACCCTGTGTACATCAGCAGTTCGGAGGCAATTCTCTCACGCTGCTGATCCCAGACAGATATCCACTGGAGCTGTGGCCTCCAACTTAATGTCTTTCTCCTCTCAGATGTCATAGGCTAATCAAAGTCCTCATTTCCATAGGATCGAGCCTATCGGATCTGTTTCCGAGGCCAGGGGTGCAGCACATGAACCTGAGTCAGCCTCCGCTGTGCACTGCTAATTAATGCAGAACGTGTTTGTACCTGACAGTGTGATCTATTATTGATCAAAGAGCTTATTACTGTTGATTTTGGGTCTTGTGACATTTGCAACCGCAGTTATTTTTCTCTGCAGAAATTGGTGGCATTTGTGCTCTCATTTAAAAGGGAAAGACACTTGGCTGATGACTGATTAAGAGGGCTACTCAATAACAACCGCCTGATTCTCTGAAGGTAGAGTCATGAATTCTAAGTGGAGAACAGTGCAAAACCATTATAACAATGGATTTTACTGGCTAATTCACCCATTTATAAATTGTGGCAAGCAGGACGTAATTGCTGATGAGCACCACCTGCGCTTTGCACCGGTCTCGAGTTTCTCATGGAGGAGCTCTGAGAGCATAAAAGGAGGAGCGATGACAGAGAAGGACGAGAGAGGACAAGGCCTGGACTTCACGTCATGTTTTGTTTTACTTTCATTTTGGTGTTAGTTTATTTTATGATTATTAAAGTGTGTTTGAACGTTTGCCGGTTCCCACCTCCTTCCCTTATCTACTAACCTCATTACATTCAGTGCTTGAAGTGGAAAAATAAAAGTGCTGGTAGTCCCGATGCTCAGTTCAAAATGCATTCCTGAATAAGGGAGGGCGCAGCGGGCTTTCGTACATGCAACATGTCGGAAGTGCCGGTACGCAAGGAAAACTGCCAGTACTCTAAAGGTAAAAATAGAGAAGTACTGCGTACCGGCCCATTTCAAGCACTGATTACATTGGTGCCGAAGCCCAGTAGGAAGGAGGAATGCACTGTTATAGAGCCCTCGCAGCTGTGGGGAATCCGCGGTGCCATCGAGCATGGCTGAGCAGAGTCTGACGAGAATACTTTTTGTGCACAAAAACAAAACAAAAGTAGTGACTTTATTCAACAAATTCGTCTCTCTCCGTCATTCTCATAACCTATTAACGTTGCAGTGCTTCCAGGTTCTATGTCCAAACACCAGCTCAGTATTATTGGCCGGCTCCTGTGTCATCATCACATGCATGCGTCATGCTGCTCACGTCACCAGAGCCGGCCAATACTGAACCCGTAAATAACGTAGCAGAATGACAGGGGAGAGACAAATTTTTATTTTTTAGCACAAAAAGTGTTCTTGTCGCTTCATAATATTAAGGTTGAACCACTGTAGTCGCGTTGACTATTTTAACGATATTTTTACTACTTTTCTGGACCTTTAATGACGGTTATTTCGTTGCTTTCAATGGAGGATAAAAAAAAACCCTCTCGGATTCAAAAACAAAATATCTTAATTTGTGTTCCGAAGATGAATGAAGGTCTTACGGGTGTGGAATGACATGACGGTGAGTAATTAACAGTGTTGGGGAAAGTTATTTTTAAAAGTAATGCATTACAATATTGCATTACCTCCTAAAAAAGTAAAGTAATGTTACATTACTTTTGCGTTACTTTGTCTCACCTGGGCTGGGCTTGCTTGTTTGTTTTTTAATAAGAAAAAAAAAAGTTCTATTTGGCAAATGTTAAGGCCCTTTCACACCAAAAGTGAAATGAATAAGCCTCAGGCTGAAGGAAATGCATATTTACGCCTGTACAATAAAGGGCGCAGCTCAAACAAACCTTTCGGCTCTGCTGCCTTTTTGGATTAAATAATGACAATTATCTTTTTTTCCTGAACTTTTTTTCTTTAACTATTCAAATGACCAATTTAATATTTGTATACAAGCGTGTCCTATCACACTCTTTTTGAGGTTATTTTCAGGCAGACACCCACAGGGAGACAGAAATGCACTGTCTTGGCGGGCGTCTTGTTTGCTGCCAACCCCTCGATCAGACATGTAGTGAAATAAAATTGCAGAGTGCAATATCTGCAGCTGTTGTTCAGCTAGTGTCAGCTGAAGGTCTGATATGGAAGAGAAATGGGTTTTCCAAGATCCAGCGTGGAGTCTGCAACCTATCAATTCACTCCTTTCATTTCACATCCACTGTCCTGTATCTAAATAATGTGTATTATATACTTCCTCATACGTGAGAGGGAAAAGCAATCCTCCTCCAGTTGATAGATTCTCCTGGGCACAATACTAGCACCTCTTCTTCTGTCTGGCGAAAAAGACACAATTTACTGATTAAACTGGACTCGTAGGAGCTAGATGCCTGTGCAGGCACCTTGGGAATTTAAGATCCACCGAATAAGTGTGAATAATTTGCAGACGGACAGAAAAAGTGACAGGGTTCTGTTCAAAAGACAAATGGCTGTGTAAGAGGAAGAAGGCTACAATGAGTATTGATTTCTTTTGTGATGGGAATTCATTTTGTCACAACTAGCACCAAATTGGCATATTGTCTCCGTGCAGGCTCGCTTTCCATTAAAAATCACCTTGTTTGACCTTTTACTCCATTGTTCATCCTCACTGATGGTTGCCTTTCTGTCAGGACTTACAAATCCAATGGAGGTCAAGACTGACTTTCTTGCTACATCAAGGTACATTCATTCATTTACTTATTCATTTCTCATTACTTTATAAATGAGGAACGTTGTACATGCTGAAATGTGACCCTCTGTCGGCTCGACAGAGGAATGACAGATTTCTATAGCCTCAACCTCACTGGGTGGTACGGTGCAGCTCCAGAAGGCAGGAGACACCCTCAGCGTGTGGCCCAGTCGTGGTGCTTTATCATCTCATTTCAGCTGCGTCCCAGCATGCCCCACTGTGTGCATGAAGCAGGCAGTAGGCATATGAGCAGTTTGCAGAGCTCAATTTTGAAAAATTAATTGGACTAAAATAATCTACATACAGTATATATGATATGCCTAATGTGATCTGACTAATTTTGCAGACTGAATTAATTATGTGACATGAAACTCAAAGGTTTGTATGCATTATATACATCGGAAGACGGAATGTTTGCAAACATCAACAAAATTCTCACCCTGTGGACGGCATCAAAGGATATAGATATAGAAAGACAGTTTGCGTCTATTAGTTATGAATGGGAGAAACTGCAATGTGCAATATGATGATATAGGTCCCTGCCTTCTAAGTAAAAGAGCCAATCACTGATTGGTAAAGTCATTGCGTCACTGCAGCTGCCGTTAGAAGCTCCGGTTCCCATCGAAACCTGAGACTCACATTTAGGACTGCACATGCGGATTGGCTCGTCTAGTTTGAAAAATAAGCTTTTTTAATGCTATTTGAGCTTAAAACACAACGTTTACGGGGCAGTTCATGTCAGATTTTGCTGCAGATTTGAAATATGTTATTTAATGGTGAGTTTGCCGAGCGGTTTTTGAGATTTCAGGATTTCCCATTCGGACTTGGTCTTGGATGCCCAAAATAGCTGCCTGGAGGCTTTGCAAATAGCCTCCTTGAAAGGGACTTTGATGGCATGCACAATTTGTTTACAAAAGTTGTTTTGTGAATTACGAAATTACGGATTTTTTTGTAAAAAAATTATTTTTGTCCATTAAATGTTTTTTGACCATGTATTTTATGACAACCTCTTTTGTAAACAAAATGCATATGCCCTCCACAGAAGGAGCATTTTGTGAATGAAATGCATTTTGTGACATGCTGATTCACAAAATGGAATGGTTTTTTTTTGTTTTTGTTTTTTTGTTTGTTTGTTTGTTTAAAAAAAGCATTTTGTGGACAAATTACATATCTCATTCAAAGCATTTGATGGACGAAAAAAAATTTGTAAAACGCTTGGTACATTTTGTGTGGGTTTGAGTTTAGTGCTGACTTCACAATTCCAGTGACAAAATGCAACTGGCTCTTGTCTTTTTGTGTACAAAATGCATTAAAGTAACATGAAGTACTATGTTTCTTATCACATAATTCATTCAGCCAACAAAAGTTGTCAAGCGAAATATGGCTTAGTGCAATGGTTCCCAAACTGGGGGGCGCCCGGAGTTATAAAGAGGGGGGCATATAAGTACTGTACAGTCAGGGTGATACAAGACCCCAATCCTGCTTATTATGCGCCTACTAGTCACATAAGTAAGGAACTGAACTCAAAACATTAATTTGACATATTTTATTACCTCAAGATGACTCGTAGAACCCAATTCCAAGTCAGTTGTAGTGGTTGTTGTCTTACAAAAATAGACCACTAGATGGCACGATTTAAAGATCAGAATTGAGTATTGCAGGGAGCCGTGTAAAAACATATTAATAATGCATGGTTCTGCACTAAGCATGGACAAGTTTGTGAAAGGACTGCCAGTGCCAGGTAAATGTAAAGCAGATAATGAATGAACTTCAAACGTCACTACTAAAACAATAGCCCTTTCTCAGTATGTGTTTCTTTCTGTCCTTGTGTCATTGTGGACTTGTGAAACGTCATCAGTCGCTGCACAAGTACTGTTCCGATTCAAATTTTTACATCTAGCCAAGTACAGTTCAGAATAACTGGATGTGTTTTTGCTCCACCCCTTTTATCATGGATGCATCAGGAGATGACTTGTGTGAACAGAGAGGAGAAAACCCGCAAAATTTTAAAAATACTACTTCTGTTGTCACAACATGTAGTTTTAAGAGTTTTTCAGGCGAAAATGTAGTTGTTTAGTTGTAGTTTTTTTTTTTTTTTCGCTCACTGTTTTCATCAGAAAAATCGCAATTAGATTTACATACAGCCTTACTTACATGTCTGTTTATATCCTAATGTCAGAACTGAAGCAAAATCTGCAACTTCAAAATTTGAAGTAAATGCATTTTTCTTGCATTGTTTCTTAGAAAGAAGTGTTTTTCTTTTTAAACCCCTTTTTTGGTGCAATCTAAAAAGTGCCATTGCCGTACAGAGTAAAACTACCAATTAGTAGAGCGCCGGTCCCTTCACTCATTTTTTTTCCCTCTTCTTCAAATTCTCACTCTCTCTTCAAATGTCGCACATTCTTGTCGAGCAAGCTGTGGCGAGTTCATAGTACAGTGAATTAGAGTGCCTCTATCTCTCAGAAAGGGCTTTAGGGAACATCCCACGCCACCGTCACACACTGGCAGTCCTGGACAGATTAGATACGGTAACCCTAGCAAAACTCGCTTTTATCCAATTATCTCTGTTGTTTTGCTGCTATCTGGGCCAACAACAGCCACTCTCTCCTCTCCCTTTCAATCAGCTATCTCTTTATCTGCGGCTCAGATTCTGTTACACCCATACATTGCGAATCTTTGTAGTGCGTCTCTGTAGAGGCAGGGCAGAGTGACTATGACCATATTAAATATGCTAGAGCTGAAGTATTCACTCTGATCCTCTCTGCCACATCACAAGACAGAAATACACTCTCTCTCTCTGCTATGGCAACCTCGCATTCAGAGTTCTTTTGATTGCTATCCTTTATAGAATGACGACGTTTGTAATGCGGTCCCTGCTGACTTGCAACGGAGCAGAGTAGGTTAGTTACAAAGGCATTAGTATATTTTTAGTGCTCAGTCCTCCAGCATTTAATCTTTCCTCACTCTTGTGAATGTGCTTCATGCTGTTTGAGGCTCATAATGGAGTCGACTCCTTTTTTTACTGCATAGGAATATCTGTTGCATGACCGTGTGTGGGTTGCTTCACGGGCCGTTTGTATATGTGTGTGTGTTTCTCTGTGTTCGGGTGTGGCTAGTCATTGTGTATGCCTCCACGTCTCGTACTCCAGAGGGTCTGTTACAGAGACCCTTAATTGGGGGGGGTGTGGGGATGGGAGAGAATGTGGTTACAGATGAGCAGAGTCTGAGTGTAGAGGGATTGAGAGAGAGGAATGCAGACGCTCAGGGATGGAGGCAAGAAGTCATTATCAGTCAGCGTGGAAACAAGCTAAGAGGAACAACTAAATCACGCTAACCCACCCACACAAGCTAAGGATAATCTTATAAGAATATTACACAAGTAAACAGACAAATGCGTAAACAATTATTTTTGAAATGCATTAAAAAGAATTCACAAAAGTAAAGGTGTGCGCAGTAATTTTTTTTGTTGTGTTGTCTTAGTTTTTCTAGTTAGCCTGTTTGCCTCCAAGTACATTATCATATTCTTTATCTGTAAACCTTTTTAATAAGAAAAAATTCTTTGTGCACCTTGAAATACCCTATTTAAATATAAATTCTCTGGTTTAAAATTTTGATTGGATGGGCCACGCTCCTTGTAATGTAGCAGATATGAACACCTGTGACCACACATCAGTTTCTACTAATTATCAAGCTAATCTCTCTTTTATTAAGTTGCTTGGAAACCATAAATGGCCTACAGTAGACTAATGCAATATATTATTGGTATTGGCAGAAGAATTTTGATTGCTGTTGTTATAAATAAACACATTTATTTGCTGAACAAGTTATTTATCATATTGTTGTTTCGATCCTTCACGTTGTGCCTAAGCAACTCTTAACCTTTGTACTATAAAATCACTGTAATGCAAAGCTTTTTGAGACTTAAGCCTCGTTTCCACCGAAGTTACCCAGAACAATTAGTCCCAGGAACTTTTTTTCCCCCCCAGACCTGTTGCTGTCTGTGTTTCCATAGCGTTCTAAAGTACTGTGAAGATAAGTCCGGTGATGGTCCGACTTTCCAGTTCCCGCTGGATTTCGTCCTCCACATATAAGCTTAATAAAGCCTGAAGCTCGTAGTTGATCCATCGGTCGTATTTTTAAACTCCAATGTTGATTTGAATAGCAAACAACTCTTACTGCACGCACCACAACATACTTTTAAAAATGGTGGTTGAAATAAAATGCTGCGTGGAGTCAACCAATCAGCATGTTCAGCGCCCAAGTCCCACCCCCGAAGGTTCCTGAACTTTGAAAAAGTACTACCTCGCCAGCAGGGACTTTTTGAGGGGAGAATTTCTACCTGGAACTTTATTTAGACCCTGGTTCCAGCGGTCGAAACACACCGAGTACCACCCCAAAGTCCCTAGTTCCTGGGGAAAGTTCCTGCGGTGGAAATGGGGCTTTATTGTTTTAATTTACATTAATAGGAGATCGTCATTACAGCAGTGATATAGGAGCATCTTCAAGGCTCCACTAAGTCATCCGACACCATTATAGCTTGACGAGAGGTTTGCTCACCTTCAATCTTTAATTTACGGAAGTTCAAGATTACATCCAAAGGACTTTAAAATGTAATGATCCCCTGGGTGGCATGGGGGTTACAGACATGCTGGATGTGACATCACAAAATAGCAGAAGCTTATTGATATTAATTAGGCTTATGAATATTAATTTCATTATGCACAGAACTATTTGGATAAATAGATTTCATGTTTGTAGTAGAGTATTTGCTCATTAAGTGGAGCTGAAATGTAAACAACCATATTATAAAAACACCCAGGCTCATTGGAAAAAACAAGCCTGTGGCAATTTTTGCAAAATGATATTAGATTGCTTCTTGCAAGTTTCATGAAACTTTCAAAGTGAAATGTCCAGGGAGTGGTGCTAATAGCACGACTGATGAAACATATGAATGTGTATGTGTCAATGTTTTATTACTTTTGTTGTTGTATGTTTCACAGCAGTTTGGAAATTAAATATCTGGTGAGTGGCGCTAAAAGGGTTAATGCTTTATCGCGTTTTTCACACAATGAACCTTACCCTAACCTAACCCCACCAAGCAAATGCCAAATAAATACACATTTGGTGAAGCAACCATGCCATTTTAGAAGCCTTTGAGCTCTTTTCTCATGACTTTCTCATGAATGCTGTACCAGGTGAGCTAGCAAGTTTACTATGTCAGAAAAGTCAAACATGTGGGGTTGGTTATCTTATGCTAATGACAAAATGTATTAGTGTACAAATCATGCAATCTGGTAAAAGTGTTTTGGGGTCATAACATTATATTGTGTATTGTGAATGACGTTAAAATAAGTCTTGATTAATTGAAAATCTGCCCCTGTAATCATAATTTGTGTGAAAAGATATAAAAAATGGTTCATTTCAGCTAAAAACCGCTGGAGTTTATAAAATATACACGTTTTTTCCAATGAGCCATGGTTGGATAAAAAACAGTTGTTTCTCTGCATGTCAATGGATGTGAATCAGTTGTGGGAATGCATTTGTTTGCAAATTGTTTTTTGTTATTTCATACATGTAGAGAGCCATTGACAAGTAATAAAACTGTGTGAGAACATATTGTCGCTATTCCCTTCTGCTTGCTTTTCTGATAAGGACTAGAAACCACTCAGCAAAACATTAAAACACTTCCAGTGCCACTCATTGTAAATCATGCGAATGAACTGAAATGAAAACTCTTGCTCGACAAATGGAGATGCTTCCTCTGTATTAGATTTATCAGTCATTGAAAGAAGTGGTGAGGGCATGTCTCCACCTTCCTGTAGCAGATGCATGTTTTCAACATAAAAAAATAACACACTGACTTATGAATTGTGACATGGTGGAGATTAATTGTTGTGTTGTGACTGTGTTGCCCGATGGCTTTTTTTGGCATCCTGCTGATTGACACTTTGAGTTTTGAATGTCTTGCTCTCACAACTGCTTTATTACGCAGTGTGGCCTTAGCAAAATGTTAAGTTGGGGGTATAATGATATAATATATTTCCAGGCCCAGACCTGACACATAATTAGATAAGCTATAAAACACATACACAGACACACACACAAAATTTGTCAGATAGAATGAGAGGATGGTCATAAAAAACATATTACTAGCCAGATTCAAATGGCTTGGAGCTTCTTGTAAAAACCCAATCATGATATAGCCTCAGCTCACACAAGAGCAGCGCTCACTGATGTAAGCATTAGAGGGTCTAAGAAAAAAAAATCCATAAAGCAATGTTGCTGTTCTAGCCCCTATAGCGCTGGACTCAGGGGAGTAGATGGGGAATTCCTGTGCGCTTAGATCTCAAAACCACTTCTATAACTTGCGGTATAACAACAACTCCCCCACAAAACAAAATCTTTGTTCGTGTTGTTGCTGTCAACATGTGTCCACATTTTTGATAGCAATTCTGAACAAAGCCATCCATCGCTGTTTGTAACTCAATGAATAGACTCTAACTGCAATTACTGACCTTTAGGATCTGGCTTTTGGTTCTGTTTTCTGTGTTTGGGTTTGCAGTACTGCCATTGGTTCAGTTTTAAACTGGAGATTGCAGACTCTATTTCAAAGTGGCTGCAAAAAAAAAACCTTTGATCACTTTGGCTGCGTGCGCAGAAAATGGAACTATAAACTAGATTCATTCTCTAGCTCTAGCATCTTTCTCATGCAGTACCGTATTAATATTTAAGCATTAACCAAGAAAGAATTTGTATTTAGAGGGTGGTTTGAAAGCAAACGCTCTCTGACTGAGACGGAAAGCCCAGTTAACATCCAACTCTTTTTTCATTTTTCTCATGTTTTTGAGATGGCCAGTGAGAATTTCACATCGAATGTCATTTCATTCTAAATCCGAACATGCTGTTTCACAGTTGCTGTCAGATCAGTCAAGGCCCTGGATTCTAGTAACGTTTTAGCAACAGATGAATAATTAGTTGCTTACATACTGTACCTTTTCACTCTGTCAGACTGTGTACATCATGTGAATAAATTCATTGTCATGGTGCCCAGCGTGAAGTGGAACGAATGTCTCTCCAGTATCCAATGCCAATTTTTCCACATGTACTGATAGGAAAACACATTTTCATTGATTGCTTTCTCATCACTTGCAGTGAACTTGCAAAAAAATAACTGGTCGGAGAAAAAGACAGTCCCTATGTAGACAGTGGTCTACATACAATTCAGTGTTGTTTTGGACCCCATTGACTTTAATTGTATGTAAATCATGTGGGTTTGAAACTAAATGATGACAGAATTTTTATTTTTGGTCAAAAATACGCATTTCAGCTTTGAGAATGAATAAAACATACCTGATTTTTTTTTTTCATATGTTCAGTTTAAAACTAATAATTGGTCTAGACAAATGTTTCTTAGAAGTAAAATGATAGATCATCAGGTACAAGAACTGCACAGTCTTTGGTGATATGCTTGAAAATTCACATGCCATGTCTCTTATTATCAACATCAGATACAGTTTTTTCCTCACTGCTGGTGGAAGTTTAACATTAACAGCAGGAAACATCTGCTACAACGATAAATCACAAGAATCGATGGCTTTTTATCTTTCCTCTACTTCAGAAGTACAAACACATTCCCGTACAGGTATGACAAGAAGCAATGTCGATTGCTGTAAAATGAACTTGGCATAAGACTGAATAATAGAGAGTCTATAAAAGTGTGTCAGATTTGATAGAACCATAAGAACTATTAGAATAGCTATACTTGTGTCAGTATACTTGCCATTGTGCTTTTATTTTTGTCACTATATTTCTATGCATACTCTGAATTCTCTTTAACTGTGGTAGCGTTTCCTATAAATCCACTTACAATTCTTACAGCTTCTCACAGCTGTATGAAATTGAGTTTCGTTCCTTTAAACCCTTTAAAACAGTTCATCGCCAGCACTCCCATCTTAACCCGTTTCTGAGGTCAGTAAAGGTCATATTAAAAGGAGATTTTGAGAGCTTTCACCTTTTATTTCCCCTTGGAACGGCAGAGATGCCTGTATCAGTTCCTGTGATTGTGGCAGTCAAAACAGAGCTGACATTTCAAAATGAACCGAGGACTGAAACCGATGCAGTCAAAAGGGACCAACACTTTTATGTGCAAAGCCATAGCCTTTTAGACATTTCACAGTCAGTTGTGTGCTTTAACTCTGTTTGGGCTTAAAGGGTGCTATTGCACTGTCACCTAACCTCAACTCATATAAACTTGCTCTTCTTTTTATGCCTTGAAGAGATGGTTCACCCAAAATTCTGTTATTATTTAATGTCATTTATTCATTTATTATGTTTTTCCAAGCCTGTATGACTTTCTTTCTATGGCAAAATGCAAGATATTTTGAATAACTTTTTAACAATGTTGCACCATGAATCAAATCAAAACCAAAACTGCAATATGGATTAGTGCAATTATTAAATTGCAAAGGCTTTAATAAGATAAATATATGCACTGCATGTTTCAGAGTAAAGCGCAGCACTGTGAGTATTTTTAGTGTCTGAACGTTTGAAAATAAATAAATTAAAACAGCTATAAATATGTTAATTTTTAAAGTTTTTTTTTAAGTGAAATTACTATATTATTTATTAAATATTACTTTTATTATTACTTTTTTAATTTTATAGTGAAATGTTTACATTAGTAATATTT
>RJVU01016332.1:2092492-2185039 GCA_003731715.1 Anabarilius grahami | reverse complement strand
CCATGATTAAAAGTCTGCATCCTTAATCAAATTCCCTCTAGCAGTGCTATTTCATTAACTTGATAAGAGCATGCTGAACGAGGGGAGCCCGGGTACTTTGTGTGCAAACTAGGCTGTGAGCGCTCATAATCATCATTCAGTCCTGGAGTGAACATCTTTGAACGTCTGGAGAGATTCTTTTGTTGCTGAGGACCAGGGTGTCATGGAAAAAGTTGTTCACGCACATTAGTTCTGCTTGTGATGTGGTTTACACATTAGAAATTGAACTCATTTCCAGTGATGGCTTCTCAAAGGTAGATAATTTGTCAGTGGGGCGCAAGATGAAAAAATTATCGAGTGTACTTTTAGATTGTTCATTAGAGCATACTGAGCAGATTCCTTATTTCAGCGATTTGATTCTCTGTTTACTTGTAAATATGTGCAACAAATAAGATTTATTCATTAATTCTGCACTGCAAAACACTTTCTTGTTTTCTGGTAAAAAGTGACTTTAAAATGAGAAATTTAATTGTGAATCAAAATTATATTGTGAAGCAAAATTATAAGAATACAGTAAGTTGTATTATAAATTATATTAATATATTAGAACTTTTGATAACACTTTACTTTAAAGCCTTTATGTATAATGCATTGTAAAGATATTCATAATGTATGTTATAATGCATTATATCTTTTCACAAATAATAGTAACCAAAATTAAAATGCATTTTAATATTCACAGATTCCTTGTTACATCTGAAATTGGTTGTTTGTCATGTTTTAATGCATTATACTTTCTAAAGATGTATTATAATATATTATAACTGTGGTTAAAATTATAATGCATTGCATGACCTCAACAATAAGGTGCATTACAAGGAATAATTAATGCATTCAAATAATTTTATAATGCATTATACAAAAAGGCTTTAAGTGTTACCCATGCAATTTTACTTCACAGTAACATTTATCTTCTTTTAAGGATGATTAGATATTTTGGTCCCACTTTATATTAGGCGGCCTTAACTACTATGTACTTACATCAAAAAATTAGTACAATGTACTTATTGTGTTCATATTGTATTGCAAAACACATTTGCTGCTATTGAGGTTGATACGGGTAAGGTTAGGGACAGGTTTGGTGGTATAGTTAGGTGAGTTAAGGTGTAAGGGATGGGTTAACAGTGTAATTATACATGTAATTACAGAAATTAATTATGGATGTAATTAAATGCAGGATTTTAAAAAAAAAATATACAGTAAGTACAATGTAAAAACATGTATGTACACAATAAGTGCATTGTATCAAATGATTAATTTAAAGGATTCGTTAACTCAAAAATTAAAATTATACCATGATTTTACACATCCTAGGTGTATATGATTATCTTCTTTCAGACAAACACAATCGGAGATATATTTAAAAATATCCAAGCTTTATAATGGTTGTGAATGGGCGCCACATTTTGAAGCAACTTGCACAGTGTGCATACATTCGTCTGCCGGAAGCTAATTATTTGAATTAATTAAGTTTTAAATATAGATATTTTTCTTACAAAAATGCATTGTTTCGCTTCAGAAAGCCTTTATTAACTCACTGGAGCTGTATGGATTACTTTGATTATGGATGGATGCACTTTATTTTTGCTTCAAAATGTGGCCCCCCATTCACAACCTGTCACGTATTGGCACAGAGACAAGAAGGTAAGATCCAAGTGCAGCTTTAATGGGGCAATCCAAAACGTAATCCAGACAGGCAAGGGTCAAAGTCCACAGATCAGTTCACATAAAACAAAGAAAACACAAACCGGGAAACCAGTGACCATAAACGAAACCACGATAACAAAAACAGAAACAAACTCAGTATAAATAGACAAACGCTAATAACATAATACGAAACAGCTGGGTGCAATGAACGGGATAACGAGTCCGGGAAGTGGGTTATGGGAAATGCAGTCCAAGGGGTGAAAACAAGAGTCCGGGTTGGAGTGCCCTCTAGTGGCCGATTAGGGCACTCTCACTAATAATCATGACACAACCATTATAAAGCTCGGAGGAGCAAGGATATTTTTAAATATGTCCCTGATTGTGTTCATCTGAAAGAAGATCATATACACCTAGGATGGCTTGATGGTGAGTAAATCATGGGATAATTTTCATCTTTGGGTGAACTATCCCTTTAAATGTAAGTACATAGTAGTTAAGGCCACCTAATATAAAGTGGGATTTATTTCTTAGCATGCAAAGGTAACAGCTGCAGGCATACATACTGTACATAAGTTGACTTAAGGCTGATTTATACTTGTCATTTACGTTGTCAGAGAAGCTTACAAATAGAAACGGCAGAGAAGTGGCAAATAGGCAACGACTTTCTTGCAGTTTGACTGCGTGTGTCCCCTGAAACAGAGCGTATTTCATTCCTAAACGCTCGCTCTTCTCCTATTGCGTCGGGCCAGTTTTTTGACCTGAGGAAAGGGTTCTAGCAGACCAATCACAGCGCTTGCGGTCCGCGTAGAATTGACGCGTTGTTACATTTTTGAAGAGGTGCTCGTCAGGCTACGTCGTAGGCTACACGTGGTACAAAAAGCATACGCCGAAGGTACAGCATACACTCGACGCAGAAGTATAAATCAGCCTTAAGGCCAGTTGCAGGATTTCATGTTTGTAGGAGTTCCACAGTAACATAGATCGTATATGACAAAGGCAGCTGGACAAACTTTAGTGTTTTGTTTTCTTTCCAAACTGTCAAAAACTTTTTCTGAAAGAAATATTTTTAGCAATTATCTAAGCTCATCTGTTTTCCAATGGTAAATCTTGAGAACCTTGGCGGTGCATTGTGTTGGCATAGCTGAGGGTTGGGATGTGGAGCTCAAGCAGACTTCAGATGAGACAAGGCACAGAAGACACATTATCACATCTCTGATCACATCTACACACAGTTCAAAAATACCACTCCAAACGTTCTCTTTGCTGCTTTACGTGAACGCGGGTCTTGTGTGGAAAGATGTTTTTTTTTTTTTTTTCAGTTTCCATGGTTGCTTGTCTTAAGCCTGGTTTTGATAAAGCAAACACTTCCCCAAGAGATGGAGACAGCGAGGATTAAAAGAATGAATAGAGGAACGCAAAATTTCTTTCTGAATCCAAACTGCGGTGACAGTGGGTCCTGTAACCATTGTTCCAGTCTATGACACTTATTTTATTAACTACAGAGAATTATTCCATCTTCTACAATTTCCATCACGCTGTGAGAAGAGAAAGGCACCCACTTGTTTAATTGCCTCTCACTCGCAAACAAAGGCAGATAGCTTGCAATCAGTTATAGAGAAAGAAGAATACACAGCCTTTTGTCAATTTGAGGGGGGTTCTCTTTAAAGCGTTGACACACGTGTTCATTCTCAAGTTGCCCGTGAAAGTTGCCAAGAGGAAAATGAGGCTTCCAGCACGGCTAATTGATTCATTTGACAATCAGAATAATTCACGTCTGGTTGATTTCTTTCAAAGGTTAGCGTGGCCCTTTGTTGAGATTTGATTGTAGTTCATCTACATTACCCTGCATGGGAAATGGAACAGAGGAGCACATGCTGTTACTAACGTGGATTTTGGCTAGCTGTAATGTAATGCTTATGCACTTTATTAATTATCTTTGCTCATTATCCTAGCTTCTATGGCCTACATACTGTATTCTCATTATTTGGTTGAGATAATAGTTTTCATTGCCATTGGAATTACTGTTTCAGTAATTTTGCACCCTAATGATACTCTTGACGTGCAATTTACTTTTTATAGAACCTTGGTGGGGACTGTCTTTGAGAGAACCTGCCTTGCAGCTGAAAGGGAAGCCAGCCATAATTACAGCTCCAAGCTTGCTTACTGATGGGGACAAAAATTTTTATGTAACAGTGAAACCAGAAAAAGAAAAAAGGAGTTCATATTTGAAAGTGTTTAAAACAGAAACTATAAACAACCAAAAAAATAAAATAATCTAAATGTTACACTTTATTTTAGTGATGTTGTTAGTGTCATTATACAAAAAAGTACTAAGTAATATTAATTAACTACAAGCACTTACTAAATAATTAGGGTTAGAGTTAGGGTTGATTGCTTGTAATTACCCCCTAAAAAACACAACCCAATTTTGCTCATTTTCAACCCAAGGGCTGGGTAAATATAGGACAGAACACATTAGGTTAATTTTACCCAGCAAATTGGGTTGTTTATTTAACCCAGCATAATGGGTTGATTTAAGCATTCAATGGGTTGATTCATTTTTACTATAATACTAGCTTTTTTTTTTCTTTTTTTTTCCTTTTACTTCATACATGAATTAATGTTTACGGATTTACTTAAATCTTCTAAACTTTTTTAAATACTCCACACAACCACTGGTTTGCATGATAATTCCTTTATTTTCGATCATATTTTATAGTATAGCATATTTTATATAGTTTTTAATACAGATTGCCTACATTTAAGCTTGTTTAACAAATACAGTATTAAACAATTAATATTAATAATTATTAAGTTAAAATTAAACATTTAGAAGTAATTCAAGTCTCTGTTGTTCTGTTTCCACTGTAACGGCGCTGGATCTCCATGATGCTGGAGATGACTTGCGTTCGGTGGGGGAACTGCAAACTTCAGACGGCCGCCCTGCGTTTCACTCGTTGCCGAAAAATTTTGTGACTTGCTCCATAACCTGTCCATAAATAATCAGTTTACAATTCTGAGAACATATTTTAACATCCTAAGTATTTATATTCTGTATGTTTTTGAATAAAATCATAACATTTTATGCAAGGCATCAGGCATTTCCATCACGCGACACTCGTTTAGGTGACTCACATCGCGCCCCTGTATATCGTTTAATTTAGCATAAAATTAAACGATATACAGAACAATAACAAATTTTTGGATAAAATAAAACATACACAAACTTGTATTTTACCGAAGATATGCACCAGTTTGACAGAGCTGCACTGCTCTCTCCTGAAGAGGTTGCAAAAAGCCCACGATAAATAACTCAGCCCCTCGGTTGACCCAGGATCTGTGTAACACAAAAACTAACCAAACACTGGGTTATTACGTCTGACCCAGAAGCTGGGTAACACAAAAACTACACAAACACTGGAAAAAATAACCCCCAAAAAAATTCACGATTCGATTCGATTACTATTCACATGCTTTCGATTCGATTCGATTCAATTACGATTCGATTCAATATCGATTATTTTGGATGTAGTATTTCAGTTACAGTACATGGCAAATTTTCTAGAGGAAAAAAATCTCTCAACTAATGCTGTAGACTACACATGGGAGTCAGTTGGTACTACTATAATAACATTGAAGCTTAAATTAACTTATTTATATACAAACACTTAAATTACACTAAATGATGTTTTTATTATAAATAAAATTTAGAATTACATAATCATATTTCTACTCCAATTCATTTGTTTGAAATATAAACATTTAAATCTCGGCTGTCATAACTGATTTATTCAAACATGCATTAAATGTTGAAGAACATTAAAAATTATAATGAATATGTTACGCTGCATAGCTATATTTATCAGAATGTTGCTTTCTAGAGTACACTTTTTCTAGCTGACTAATGAGTTTATGGTTACTGAATATGTTTTTCTGAGATAAATGTGACGTTACATTGTTTACAATCTGCTTTATTGACGTCTTTGAAACACTGATTGAGCGATTACACGAGACATGATACGGATTTGGGTAAGTTGTACTGTATATTTGAACATACCTTCAGATATTTATTTATGTTTATTTCGCGCTGTAACTGGTATTAAAGCGGAGGAGAGGATGTTCACATGCGCTCGTGCTGCCGCTTCTCTGTAACTGAGGCGCTAAAGCAATCTGTCACGTCACATTAAACAGCACCAAAACTGTATTTATTTTTTGAATCTCATAATAAGATGGACGTCATTTGAAATCTGAGACTTTGCTTCATATCAAAAGTAACAAAGCACAAAGATCATTGTGATTTATTGGATGGCAGGAGCTACATATTCTGCTCATTCATCAACTGAAAACAGACTACACTAATTGATTCTTTGGATTTAAGAATCGATATCGGTTCGTAAAAATGAGAATCGATTAAAATCGAGAAATCAATATTCTTTACCCAGCCCTAGTATGCATAATTAACTGTTATTACTTATAGTTACTACTTGTAAGATGTGTAACAGCGACACTGAAAGTGTTACCAAAAGAAATATTTCCTTATTATATTATATTATTCCTTATTATAATAATTTATATTATTTTGAATTATGACCTTAATTTAATGTTATTATTCAATATGTTTATGCTATTAGGTAATATAACCCATGCTGTAAAATAATAATCATTATAATAATTTATTAAAAAATTATAATATTCTTTTTAATTTTTTTCTAATTTTATCCATTTAAAAAAATAATTTTATTAAAATATATTTTATTAATCAATAATATGGTCCATTAATATTGGGTGTTTTCATTTTCTTATTTATGTGTTTGTTTGTGGTATCTGTGTGTCTCCTGAACACAAATGTAGAATATATTAACCTTTTACATTTTAGCCTCTCTTATTCTGTGTTCTCCCATCAGTATACAGAGATGAAATCTCAGTCTTCATGGGGCCTACAAAGGTTATGAGTTACCATATAATGCCATCACAGCTAAATCACAGCTGTCAAGTCTATGTCACAGTAATTGTTTGCAGAGGCTATCTGAGACACATTCATTACTGGACCACTGATCATTCATCACTGAATGAATCAAACTGTTTTATGGGTAATCCATGTCCTGTGACAGCTTGTAATGCAACGCCAGTGGCATAATCTATTCCATATCCATTCACAAACCAAATCTTTTTGAATGTCCACTTTTACAGGAAATATTTATGAATTAATCAAACAGATTTCCTTTTGCAAATTGCAAAGAGGAGTTAGAATATCAGGACATTAGTTTATGGAAATGTAGTTCGTGAATCATTTTGTCAGAACCCTTGAGTGAATTCCTCAAAGCATCGCTAAATCTATGGCGGTACAAGCTGGATCTGGATCCACCATTTATTTATTTAATCCTCCACTTTTGAATGACCTATTATGACCTATAATAATAATGTCTTTAAAACATGTTAAAAAATCTAAAACAAAAACTAGCGATGCAGATATTATGTATTGTTTTTAATAGCATATATACTTGAACTGAAGTTCATTTTGTTTCATCTGTTCATCTTAATGCATGAAAGAGAAAATCTTCTTTGCTAGTAGATTTAGTTATTTACACTGCTTTATCCTTATATAAGTGGTTAAGAAACTCACCACCTCTTTTTTTTTTTTTTTTTTGCATATAATTTACATTACAAGCAAGTGTCACAATGCAACACGATCGTTATCAACAAACATGTCGAATTCATCATCAGTTCTTGTTCCGGGTCCTCATAATTTAGAAATTAAACGCTGTCTGTGTGTATGCATGCAAACACTCTTCAGATATTAAATGATGTCAAGATAATGATGACAACAGAAATATCAGCTCCCATTGATCTCGGCCCACTGATCTTGAAGTTGTTTTGCGTATTCTTCCTCAGTCCTGCTCTCTTCTCTACCTAGAGCCCTGTTATTATAATCCTGCATACAGATCCCTGTAAGAGAGCTCTGGGGAAAGAGAGTAGAAGTAGGTCATTAGAATTATTTTACATTTTTCCCCCCTCATTTTTGTTCTTTTCGGTCTCTGCTCCAGTTCTTGGGGGGTGGGAGGGGCAGAAATTGGGCCTCAGGATATTCAAATGGTAATCACATATCATGTCATCAAAGCCAAGACACTCTTTTTGTGCTTTGAAGTTTGTTTGTGCCTGTTGTTTTTGTGTGCTGTCGGTACATTCGATTTGACCAGCAATTCAAAATCAAATGGTGTTCTCCATGCTACAGGGAAGATCTCACATAGCTCACATACTCACATAGCTCTGATGATCGATGATCGAAGGGATTATTGAAGTCATATTATAGCTAAGATGTGGTTCAAATACACCTCCATTCACCTGCAGTGAAATCTTCACCTGATGTGGTTGAAAACAAGAGGTCAAGGTTGGGATAGTTAACACAGCTGTTTTAGCTTATGCTGCTAGATACTGTAACTACACCATCTGGTTTGCAAAAATGTCTTTGTCCATTAATGGCCATCTAAATAAATAAATACTTGAAAGGAACATACACTACCGTTCAAAAGTTTGGGGTCAGTAAGGTTTTTTTTTTCTTTAAAGAAATTAAGGTAACACTTTAGAATAAGGTTTAATCCCCTTCAGACCCTGCGCCCATTGGAATGGACATCACATGTCTTTAAAAAAAAAATAAACATTTGACTAGCACTTCAAAATCAAATGGTGTTCTGCATGCTACAGGGAAGATATATCTGAAGAAAGCTGTCTGTTAGCATTCCTCTTCATCTCAATGGCACTTGCCTGGCCAGCACAGGACCCCAACCAAAAAAAACAAACAAACAAAACAAACAAACAAACAAAAAAAACGGAGTGTCTATTTACACTAAGTGCCAATAGTGTCCCTTGTTGGCAAACACTATTTACACTAGCTCCGCCCACCAATGTCTGGTTGTGCCACTTAAGTTTTAAAAAAGGCTTGCAGAATTCAATATCTTCAGTGGCGTAGTAGTAACGATTAAGGTTCGCAGACTTGGCTTTTAATGCAATCGACGCGGGTTTGAATCCGCTTTTTGCAGAGCTCGCATTTATTTTCAATAAAAATAAAAAAATAATGTTCTAAAAGTGGAAATAAACTAAGAGTGTTTAATAATATTAAAAGTGTTTATTGGGTAGGGTTAAGGGAAGGTGTAGAGAGGGTTTTTATTCTTCCAATAAGGCAGGATACATTTAATACTTTTAATAAATATAATAATTTACACCCTATGATATTATTGCATCCTGTTATTGTACAAAAATACTGAGGTGCAAATTGTATCTGCCAATATAAAGTATAGAAAGCATCTAATTACTATTTACTCTTATTGCAAAGAACTGACAGACTACTTTTACATGGTGTAAATAGAATCTATCGCTATTTTTACACTAGGTGAAAATAGCGATAGATTCTATTTACACCATGTAAAAGCAGTCTGTCAGTTCTTTGCAATAGATGCTATTTTTCTATCACTAAGAAAATATACTGTTTTCACTTAGTGCAAATAGCCGCTGTCAGATTTTTCAGCATCTTACGCTCAAGGAGATCAGTAACAGTGATATTGTGAAATATTATTACAATTTAAAAAAGCTCTTTTCCATTTTAATATATTTTAAAAAGTAATTTATTTCTTTGATGGCAAAGCTGAATTTTCAGTTTTCAGTGTCACATGATCCTTCAGAAATCATTCTATTATGCTCATTTGCTGGTCAAGAAATATTTCTTATATATCAAAGTTGCTTAAAAATGTATCACAGTTTTCACAAAAATATTATGATTCTTGGATGAATTGAAAGTTCAAAAGAACAGCATTTACGTTAAATATAATTTTTTTTTAACAATGTAAATGGATTTTCAATTAGTTTAATCTGACCTTGCTGAATAAAAGTATTAATTTCTTTCAAACTAACAAACAAAAAATCTTACTAAACCTAAACTTTTGAATGGTACATGTGATTTGCCATCTTTGCTCATTAGTGCTCAGTTTTGTTGCTATTGGTTATTTTGATCCAATCAAACAGTGTCATAAATGCCATGATTGGCAGATGGCACTACTATAATATACACAGTCCCAACCCATTTTCTATCCTGAGATTTGACATGAAAAGCAACAGACAGGAAAAAAGTCATTTCCATTTCCACAATCCATTTCACGCTTTTAAGAGCCCTTCATGGTAAACATCTGCTATGCTAAAATGAAATATTTATCATTTAAATGTTGCTCCCAAAAAATAAGTAAGAA
Organism: Anabarilius grahami; assembly: GCA_003731715.1. Lineage (NCBI taxonomy): Eukaryota > Metazoa > Chordata > Actinopteri > Cypriniformes > Xenocyprididae > Anabarilius > Anabarilius grahami. The sequence goes on along the minus strand of RJVU01016332.1, from coordinate 2,175,116 downwards.
AACATGGATACTTGTGAATGGCCATCAATGGAGAAATGTGCTTTCTGCTGTCAGACATTATTACTTGTACGTTTGATTGTAGCCTGGGAAGTCATTCAATCCTACAACCCAGGGATGTTCTGTCTGAATAGATTGATTCACATTTTTTTCATTCTGAATAGCTTTTCTCCTTTTCTGATTTAACAGGACAAGAAGCTCAGTCTTGCTTGTAGAGTTAACAGACTGAAAGCATTTTCTGAGGACCCTTCAGACCTTTGTGCTCTCCCCTTGGCCTTTATGTGATATGTGTGGCGTATGTGTCTCCTGGCCCGTTTCTCTGTGTCATGCTGTGATTAAATGGTTGTTTCAGTGGCTGGGTCATGAGGCCTTTCGACATTATTAAGACAGAAGTGGCTGGCAGGGGCCGGCTGGCGCGATTGGAAGGATTAATTACAGCCTGTCTCATTTCGGCAGAGTCTCTCTTATTATTATCGATTGAGGTGGTGGAGATGAGACTTCGAAGATGCTGCTCATTTGAAGCAGAACGCTGATGCATAGGCAGCGCTAGCAGCTATCAAACTGAGGCTACTCATTCATTACAGACTGACTGCGGAGCCTAAACTTAGATTAAACCCCGTCACGTTGTGCTTTAGTGTGGCTCACATGCACATATGCTACACTAAACAACATAGCGTGAAGTGAGGGATAAAATGTATAACTTGGCTTCATGTGCTCAGTCACAGAGTGAGAATAGCAGCAGACTCAAAGCTCACAGGAAAGGCATCACATAGCTCTGATGATCGAAAAGCTTATTGAAGTCATATTATAGCTTAGATGTGGTTCAAATACACCTCCATTCACCTGCAGTGAAATCTTCACCTGATGTGGTTGAAAACAAGAGGTCAAGGTTGGGATAGTTAACACAGCTGTTTTAGCTTATGCTGCTAGATACTGTAACTACACCATCTGGTTTGCAAAAATGTCTTAGTCCATTAATGGCCATCTAAATAAATAAATACCTGAAAGGAACATATACTACCGTTCAAAAGTTTGGGGTCAGTAAGATTGTTTCTTTAAACAAATTAAGGTAACACTTTAGAATAAGGTTTAACCCCTTCAGACCCTGCACCCATTGGAATGGACATCACATGTCTTTTTTTTTTTTAAATCAATAAGATTTTATGTTTTTATAAGTAATGCCTGGTCACTGATTGGTCCCTGATTAACCAATCACAATTAAGATATGACCCCTAACTTAAACATTTTAATTATGTCTTCAAAGTGACCATGAACTGTCAATCAATTTTCCATTGGTTTTAATGAGAAACAGCCACGGTGGATGTGAGATGAATGAATACACAGCAACACACACACTCACACACCCTCCACACAAATTGATGCCTTGATGCTATAATACACACAACCATATATTATTCATCAAAATAACCAGCAAGTACACATAAACACTTCCACAAACACACACAATCATTTAAGCCCCTTTCACACAGAGATTCTGGAAAATACATGGATAATGTGTCCCGGGATCATTTGAAATTGGTTCATTCACACTGACAGTGATTTTCTGGAATCTGTGCATGCGTTCACACAAACCACGTAAAGATCCCGCAAAGACACGTGACATCAGGATGTGACGTGTAATGTCTCCGCAGCGTCTCAAGTTTGCTTATGATCTGTGATTCTCTCTTGAGAAACCACGCTTGTGTTTTTTTTCTTTCCTGTTTCGGTCATAAACTAGCTAGCGTATCACGTACTGCTCCACTAAGTGTGTTCCGGGACTGATCCCGGTGTTGTGCCGAATTCCTACCCCCACCAAATTATTACCCCCCAAGTATTGGTAGGTTTAGGATGAGGTGTAGAGTGGGATTAGGATTAGGCAATCAGGTAGCAACTTCAACGAGGGTGGCAATCATTTTGGCAGGGAGTCGAAATTCGGCACAACACCGGCAATGTTACTAGGTCCCCATCCTGGGATTGATTCCGGCATCAAACCCGGGACGTGTTTGCGTTCATATAGAAGGCACTTTAGCAATTTTATGGCAATTTTCTGGGATCAACGGGCTGTGTGAAAGGGGCTATACACACATACTTAGATTGACCCAGTGCAACCAACCACTTCAACCAACAAAAAAATCAAACAAATCTTTTGAGACTTCATATCATCTTATCTTTTTTTTACATTCTTATTGCATTGCTCACTCTTACAGTATGTGTTCTTTTCAAAATATTCAACACTAGTTCACAAACTCTAGTTCACAAGTATGATTAAATTGTGAGTATTTTTACGTTCCTTCAGTCGCTGTGTCAAGCTCAAATGTTGTGTCTTTTAACACCAGGTAATGCTCTGTGAACTGACATGAAAATGTTTATTAACTAGCTAACTAAATAAATACATAAATAAATATGTGCATGTATATATGTATATAATCAGTAATCACAATTTTTTTTATTGTATAACTGAGCCCCCTTTTTGTTTGTCCACACTAAATGTGAAATCGTGGAGTGATGTAATCAATCCTAAAACAGCCAATCAAAACAGTTATCTCTGTATTGCTTGCTTTTATGTTTTTCCGTGTAGAATTTGAGAGGTTTGTTCTTCACTTGCACAATAAGTCTCTCCTCGTCCATCTTTGATGTTTAATACAGATGATGGTAAAATTTTGGTGAGGACAGGGAGTTCCCAAAACAAAAACTCCAAAGCTCTTGGCCAACTGACCAACTGAGATGAATGAAAATGATCATTGATAGTTTCTCCAGATATTATAAACCTCCAATAGTGATTGAGAAAATGGGTAGAGTTTGATTGTGAGATATCTACAGTAAATGTGTGAGATTCAAACCTAGTAAAAAACACTTAAAATGAAATGAGGCACTAGTAATGGCCTTGTTTACAAGCTTGAAGCTTGCAAGCTACAGAAACATTCAGACCTGTAAGTCCTGCACTTCACACTCTTAGCACACCATCATGCCAATGAGGGAATTAGCAAATTAGTCATCTTTCATCGTCACTGTCGTTTGTGGGTTGCTTTTAATCTCGTTTGTTCCAGCTCACATTCTATTGCAGTTTTTACAAGCATGCCACTGAATGAAAATGTGCTACAAACCCACTATGCACATGTTTTTGAGACTTATTTGCTTGCCACAGTGTGATTGTGCAAGAACTACTCATGTTGATTTTAAGTAGAGTATGGCATATGTCATTTCCCTTTTTGTTCTGCAACTAAACATTTGGTTTTATTTTCAGACCTGGAATATAATTTTCGGTTCATACTGCATTTCAGCTTCAGTGTGGAGCAATAATAATGACAAAACTGGCATGTAATTATTTATGAATATGTATGCTTAAGATGAATATGCATGCATGAAATGAATATGCATGCATGAGTTGACTTTGATTTCCTAGGCACACCGTAGATCAATAATTAGCGCACACAGGATCAATACACACCGAATATTACCTGTTAAGGATGAAAGGGAATCATGTGTAATTTGAATTGTGTCTTTGAGCAGGTTTCTTTATTTTTGACAGGTTGCTTTAGCGTTCACTGTTCTTTCCTCAGATACAACTTCCACGGCACCTGACTACAGCTGCAATTTTTTTTATTTTTTTTTAGACATTTGGGAAAGGCTTATCAAGCTCAGCTTCATCAAGCAGAAAAACGTCCCTCTAATTGCTGCATGCTCCCTGTGATTTATCCAAGCTCCCGTGTCGTGTCTCTGAAAAGCCAAAGAAAAACATACGCTGTTCCCTTCATAACCTCAGTTGATTGCAGATGATAATTATCACATCTCTCCCTCCCACACAATAGGAGGGCAACCTTAGGAAAATTTGCAGCTGTCAAACGGAGGCACATCTCCTCTGACTGCTTGTCAGCATAGTCCCACACCCTTTCTCTTCTTTTTTTGTGGCTTTCTTACTTTTTACCTTATCAATGGGTGCTGTGCAACTTTCTTGTAGGAATTGCAGTGGCAAGTCAAGGGCATTTGATCGTAGTCTTTACAAGAGAATTCTTCTTTTTACTCCCTGCCCCAAATCCACAGGCACAAAGCGGATGGAAACCAGCTTTTAACTCAGCCCTGCATATAAGTGTGTGTGTGTGTGTGCGCGCGTGTGTGATCTCCCTCTCCTCTCTTGTCTTAATTCAACTACATCCTCTCCCAGTGCCGGCCGGGGGGCTAGCGCTTATAGAGGCCAAATTGTAATGCAGATCACTTTGGTACAAAACCTCACATGAGACATTTACAGATCCCTGATGTATAAACCGAGAGTATAAGGCTGAAATTCTCATCTAGCACCTAAATCGGCCTTGTCCCAGTCAACTTATCGTTTACTTGGGTCTTCAGGGATTCTTCTCTCTCCAGGCTTTGTGTCTACAGTCTACACAGCCTCCAATTACAACCCAATCTCTACAACTACTAGTAGCAAAAAAAAAATAAAGAAAAAAAGATACTTGGAAATTGGTGCAAAACCGAGCAAATATAGCCACGTTCACACAGCAGCAGAATACGGTTGTCAGTCCTGTATTTGAGTCCTTAATACGGTTACGTTCACATGCAGTACGGTTATTTACGGGAGTGACAACCGCATTTTATAACCAAACTCACACCTGTAAATTTTCAGGACTCACAACCGCATTCTCTGAATATTTGCGCTGTGTGAACGGAACCGGACTGGACAACTAGTTGTCTGTCACGTCATACGTGAGAGCCGCTCTTCTGAGGTGTTTTGTGTGTGGTTTTGCTTTTGGTAACTTACTGCGACAGAGATGTGAGCTGTGCGTCATCTGAAGGTGTTAGATCCAGTCACTGTTCTCCACCGGAGCGGCTCATGTCAGTTTTGTGTTTCTTTTCAAATGCCGTGTCATGCGCGAGATGTCGCAAAGGACGTGACACGTGTGTGTTTACATGCTGCTGTTGGTTAATGAAGTTTTGATGGATGAACTCGCGGTTTAGTTAGTCTCTTGTCATGTGAAAAGTGATAATACTTTTCAGTTTTATGGACGTCGCCATCTTTAATATTACGTTGATCACTGTAGTCATGGTTACTAGTAAGACAATACTGGCTTGACACTCGCTGCACGTTCATACAGATAGTGTTCCAGACGATACTGAAAGTTGCTGTGTGAACGAGACATTTCGAGACTCACACTTGTTAAGTAAATGCGGTTGTCAATCCCAAAAAATGACTGTGTGAACGTGGCCTATATGATTTTTAAAAGTGGTGCAATAAGGAACTAATGTACAGTGTTGTGGACTATTGGATATGGACTATTGTGCTCAACAACTACAATGTGCACACAATGTGATGTGAAATAAAGAGTTTTGATTTAGCAGGAACAAATCATAAAAAAATGTTCAGAGATCATTTTCTTACTCCTTTTTGTATTAATGTCCAGTAAAAATATTGAAACACTATTAAAACAGCAATTAAGTTTTTTTTTCAAACCATACTGGCATTTATCGTTTTGCATAAACCTCATTAAATGGTCTTATTTATTTATTTTACTTTTTTTTTGTTTTCCAGTAAAGTAAGAAAAAATGTAATTAAGTATAATATTGGGCAATTGCTTTTAATTTTATCTTTGTTTTAAGGATGTTTACTGAAAATTTTAAGCAAAAATACTGATTTAGAGAATGGTTTTTACAGGGTAGAGATTGCTCTGATAATATTCTCACAATATGCTTTAAAAATCGTAATGAAAATATTATTTTGAGTTCATTTACAGTACCAAGACAAACAAGTTTCAATCTTTGACTTCCAAATATATGATCAATTATCTGCCAAAAAGTCATGGCAGTTTAATTTATTGTTGATAGTTCATATAATTCTAAACCAAAGCCTTAATTTTTATAATAAAAATGTGGAGAAGCACCCTGTTTGTTTAAGCATTTACAGCTAATGAATATGAATGGTATTCAGTGATGTGTGCACTGCTATACAGTGTTCGATACTGTATATCCCCCTCAGCAATGTTTATTCAGAGGTAATGGTAATGCCTGGCTCAGATATGAAGTGTTTCACATGACAAAACACAGCTGAAGGCTGTTTTGAAACCCTGTGCTAAATGAAGCTGATGTACCCTCTTCGCCTAAATAGAATAAATGCATTCCAAGTTAGTCAAGTTACAATATACAAAGTTCAAGAGTGATTCTCTTGTGATTTACTTAAGCCTGGGGAAACAGTCACTTGCCTTACCATCAATTTACAATTCAGTGCAAATCAATGGTACATCTGACTTTCAAGCTTCTTACATAAATGTACACAGATTCACTAAAATTATCCAAATTTTCCAAAACACCACGTAATGTACTTTCTAGTGCAGTTACATTGTCCTAGGAGCAGTGTGCCATTGTGTTGTCGTTGGCTGAAAATTGTGTTATCACAAATCTTATCAAATGTGTTGCTCCCTAGACACCCACAACACTTTTTCTTAATCCTCATACAATTACGTGTCGTAATCAGGTGGTCGTTGGAAGAGCACATTACAGCAAGCGAGAGCTGGAGATAAATGCAGGAGCTCCCATCATGCCCTCTAGAGGAGACTCTTCAGTCAATAATGGAGATAGATTCTGTGTGTGTCAGCAATTTAGAAACAACAGCCAACAGGAATCCCACCAGAAGGGATACAATTAATCACAACAGGCGAGATGTAAGCGTCTGCTCGGAGAGATCTCGCTCTCCTGCAGTATTCAGCGTAAAATGACACTGCATCATTATTAAGGCTGGAGCCTGTTGGGTTTATTACGCTGCTTCAAAGTCAGTGTGCAGTTTCTGAAAAAGGCTTCAACTTGCATTGCCGTGAAGTGTGGCTTGAACCTTGTATTGTCTCGTCTATAAACTGTAGACGAAGTAGTGAGTGGTGTGCTATTAGAGGATTTTGTATTGAGAATGGTACAGTCAATGTTCCATCACAACCGATCTGCTCGAGGAAGAGTAAAATTACTCCTATAAAAATCTACTTGAGTGGGCAGAAACAAGCGGATCATGTCAAAATACATTTACGCTACTGTTCCGCCAGCCAGCAGAGTCAGTGTTGTGGTTTTTTGCTGTTTGCTGTAGCTTGAAGTGGAACTAGTGAACACAGTGTGTATTTTAATTATAATTTTAATTTTAAAAGACGTGAAAGATGAGAAAATGTGATACTTAATCAAGAACTGAATCAGGCTCTTTGATGACTGACACTGTTTAAACACACAGAACAATGTAATTAGATGAAGAATGTAAAAGTAACTGTGTAAAAGGGCCATATGCAATCCTTTTTTAATCTTACTTTTATTTCTTAATCCTACTAGAATGAAATTTATTCCCCACTTATAATGTTAGTCAAGGTTTCTTGCACCCATATTAATATTTTAATAATGAGTATTATTGATGTAATTATAATACAAAATTAATATTAATTAATTTGAAATTCTATAAGACTAATAGAATAATTTTATTAATACAGCTATTATATTTAAAGCTGCAGTCCGTAACTTTTTTTGGTTAGAAATTACCCAAAATAAATTGAGCATGTACATAACCAGCCAGTGTTCAAAACCATCTCCTTACCTTAGCCCGATTCACAATGGTAAGCTTGTAATAATGTTTTCTAATTCGGGTGGTACTGGTAGGTTTTTGCGGGAAATTCGAGTTTGTCGTGATCCGAGCTAAGCGATCGTTACATTTAATCACCATTGGCAGCGCGATTTATTGTAATGTTTTTTTTCTCAGTTGGTCAGAACAAAAGTGCCAGACATGTCATGTTTTCCTGTGAAAAGTCTTATTTTGGTCATACTTCAAGACTACAATCTGTGATTCTTAAGTACAATACCCACATCGGTGTGGTGACTGACAGCAAACATTAGATTCATTTGTGCTGAGGAGCCGTGCCGATGCACAACCCACGTAAAGATGATAATTCCACAAATAACTGCAATTGCAGGTTTCAAACAGAGATGGCGACAAAGAGGTAAAACTTACAGACTGCAGCATTAAATGTCCTCTGGTAGGATTGACTGTCATGCGTGTATCAGTGTTGCTGAATACTAAGTAGGTTTAGTGTGTATATATATATATATAATGTACATATGTATGTATGTATACATGTATATGTATAAATGTTATGTATATATATATATATATATGTATAACATGTTGCTGTGCTCATGACATTATTGTTACGATCAGCTCTGATCTATGTGATTTGTCACAAAGTGTTTTGCCGTCACTGCTGGTTATTGTAAAAGACTTTAGAGTCTTCATTAGAACTGGCTGAAAATATGCATGAGATTTACAACAGATTTGCCCGTGAGCAAAGTTAATATTTTCTATTTCCTCATAAATTATGCGAGAATCTGTAAAAATGAAATGATCCCTGATGAAATTGAATTTTTGATTTTCTTGACTAGATATTGTTCTAAGGCTTCAGGAAATGTGCATTAATTAATCAACATGTTGTTTTTAATTAATTTCATTTGAGACAGGGTTTATTTTACTGTTTAATTCATGAATCGCTTAATGTGATTTTGTGAAGCACCATCTTTATTGTGTCTACTTGGACCAAAATATGCTCTCTCAACCCTCTGCTCAGAAATTGCCCCTTTTCTCTGCCACATAAAAGACATCACTCATAGCCCAGGTGTGCTATAAAAAGAGCAATCACAGCCTCTCTGATCACTACTCATGTACCCTCATGTCAATCATATTTTGTCTTTATGTTTCAATAAATTTCTGATGTGAGGTGGCTCTGTGGTTCCCACCCTTGTGGTTGACCTTGTTAGGCAGTCCCGCAAATGCATAAAGAGCCACTTGATCTTCAACGGTTCGTGTTCTCGTGCTTGATGTTCAGTACAAAAGAGAAGCCATGTTAAGTAGCGCTTCAGATTTTGGAGATGCATTGTGATGCTTCAGAAGTGTGCTATTTATATGAACACCCCCTGTGTGTCAACCTATCGCAGGATTTGTTTTAAGTCAGGCAGTAATCCACTGTATGTAAATACCCTTGTCTTTTGATGTTTTAATAGAATGCCAGATTGAAGTCTGCTGCTACAAATATTAAACAAAAGACAGATGTTTAGTTTGCAAAATGTTTCTAAATGTGGCCCGCATTAATTATCCGTGTATTAGATTAGTCTTGAGACTATCTAAAAGAGATAAGCTGTAGTCTAGTCCATAAGGAGGACATTCTTTTAGGACATTGCACCTTAACATCTACTGAGCTGAGGTTGGAGTTTCACTTAGGGCCTCGGATGTGGCAAATGTACCACAATCGATTACACTGATTATATAATGCACACAGTCTGCAATCACTTACACAGAAATCAAAATAGCAGGCAACAGGGTTTAATGTAGTGGAAAGTTTTGATTGATTGTTGATTTTTGGGCATGGCCTACAGAAAACAACAATAGGACAGACTGGTGCTGTGAGACCGAAGTGCCAGAACAAAAGCAAACTTTATAATGTAATCAATATAGTACTCTGTTATTAGTTTAGTCACAAAAATAATTTATTTTACCCACATATTTATTTATTTATGATTAGTTGGTGTTGCAGTGATGTTGGGTGGTGACTTGGGTGTTGCTAGGAGGTTGCCAGGGTCAGTGTTGGGGGTAACACATTACAAGTAACTTGAGTTACGTAATAAGATTACTTTTTCAAGTAACTAGTAAAATAATGCATTGCTTCCTATCTGCACATTACTTTTTCAAATAAGTAATACAAGTTACTTTTTCACATTTATTGACTGACAGCTCTCCTGTCCCCATGTTGAGAGAAATAAAGTGCAGAGGTGTTGTGTGTGCTGTGTGAACTTGATGGTTATTGTAGTTCTAGACTAAATGTCATTTACTCATCTCACTTGCATTAACATTAACATTCAGTAATCTCAGAGTTTCATGCAAACGTGTAATAATTAACTATATTAAATTGCACAAATATACTTTATTAACTAATGTCTTTGCTGCTGACCTTCAATGATTCAATTCAACTATACTAATAACCAAAAATTACTTTAGATTAGATTTAGAAATAAGAGTGTTTTTGAACTTCCTTCTCCTGTATCCTATTCTTCTTTAATCCAAAATGGCAGCAGAGCCGAAAGGTTTGTTTGAGCTGCGCCCTCTACTGTACAGGCGTAAATATGCATTTCCTTCAGCCTGAGGCTTATTCATTTCACTTTTGGTGTGAAAGGGCCTTAACATTTGCCAAAAATAGAACTTTTTTTGATGTTATAAAAAAAAAAAAAAAAAAGCAAGCCCAGCCCAGGTTAGAAAAAGTAACGCAAAAGTAATGTAACACATTACTTTTCATAAAAAGTAACTAAGTAATGCAATTAGTTACTTTTTTAGGGAGTAACGCAATATTGTAATGCATTTTTTTAAAAGTAACTTTCCCCAACACTGGCCAGGGCACTAGCACAAGAGCCCTCCCCCAAAATTCTATAATATTCTATTCACTAGATATGGTTCTGGCCTTTCCTTCAATGCAAGTCTTTTTTTTTTGTCACCTGTTTTATTGTCTGCCAGGCAAAATTCTGCAACAACTTCAGAAATCTGCATGGTTTCAAGTATCAATTATGTCCCTATAAACAGTGGGAGATGCATTATGTGCGGTAATTAGTATTAAATTACCTAAGTATTATCTAAGTGAAACAGAAATAGTGATGTTTGCCTAAGAAATTACCACTAAAAATCATGAGTTTTATTTGTTTTTTATTATTGTAATGTTTTTTATTACCCTCAGATTTTGCCTATGGTCACATGCCCTTGAGAACAACCTCATTCTATTTTGAAATATTGAAAGGAACAGAGGTATGGGGGATTTCTCAGCTTGACACAAAGTTGTTGTTAAGTGGCTGCTTTCCCCCATGCAGTGATTAGATCTATCTGCTGTGTAAATGAGTTCACAGCTTCACACCACATCACTTGCTTTTGGTGTTTTTTCTTCTTCTTTCCACATATAAGTTCTGTTGTTTAATTTCACTCCCAAACACTTTCAAGTAAAAAAAAAAAAGTTGCTAAAGCCAACTTGGATTGTTGTTGTTTTTTTATGTGAAAACTCCCTTGACTCCACTGTTATGTTCAGATCCAGGGGGTTGCTAATAAGTTTATAAAAACAAGAGTGTGCTTCACAACAGTCCAGGTGCTCACAGAAGGACTTTCCCTGAAATAAAGCAAACGATTTTGCTCTAACCTTCCAGTGCTATTGAGCTAAAGAAAATAAGGGTCACTTTCCCTAGCACATCCAGCTAATCAAGCGATTCAGTTTTCATTACCTGTAAGCTAGCCACTTATTAAGTACAATTACACGGCAATTGTTTCATGCTGTCTCACAGTGGGAGTGAGAGGGATGTTATTATTTTTGCATATCCCAGACGTGTGTTTAGCGGTAGCGTATTCTCACCTAAGATGAGTGAGAGACAGACTATTTTCACAAGGCATCAGATCATTTGAATGGGCCGGGGTTCCCTGTTTCTCAGTTTGATGGGTTTGATGCGGTTGTGAAAAGCTCACGATCATGTCAGTAATAACAGCAGACATATGTTTGTCAGCTTTGACTGATGATGACAATCGTATATCATTTATTGGCCATCTCATTCTGGTTGACAAGTTTGATAGTTGACTTAATCATCCTTGGCTGATTTACTAGTCCTTCTCTGCATGCTGTTTTTCAGAGAAATGACAGGCTCACATTTGACTGTACAATGAGTCTTATGGTATGCTGATTCCAATTAAAATGGAAGTGCTTTTCCTCTTCCCTGTGGTCATTTGGATTGGAGACCTTTTGGGAATAGATCTTGTTTTTAAATCTGCAAGTTTCCATACATCCAGAGCTTTAAAGAAATTAGATTTGAAATACAATCTGCCCCTGGTGAAAGTATTCCCATCTAAGATTTGTTGTAAATCAATATTTAATAAAGAGTATTAAAGAAGAGGAAGAAAATGAGGCTGGCTTCATGGGAGCTGAGTTTGGTTTTATGAGCATCATTTTCAAAGAAGAGCATCACAAATATTCACCCTCTCAAATTATAAATATATATCAGTATGACAGCAACATGTGTACTGTGTATATATAAATTTGTCTACCAATATCTGTGTGTATATTTGTGAGTTTATTTGACCATATCTAACAAAAAGAGAGACAAGAGTCTCTTTGTATTAATAGAAAAAATTCTCATTATGACTATATGTGTATAGAAACGTAACTGAAAAGGACATTTCAATTTCTGTCTTGTATTATGGTTTTCCCCATCAAATTCTTTTTTAGTATATTTATATGTTGTTGAGTCATAAGGAAGGCAAAAACACTAAAACATCTACTACATCTCAAGGACATTACATTGAGTGTCGCTCTAAATTATGTGATTTCATAAAATGTTTTTAAACAAGTTGAAAACTATTATCCTGATGGATTATGATGTTTACTTTTGCTCCAGGATTATGCTGAGACGGGGAAAACCTTGGCCAAAGCCCTGGAGGACCTCAAGGCCAACTTCTACTGTCAGCTGTGTGACAAACAGTATTACAAGCATCAAGAGTTTGACAACCACATCAACTCGTATGACCACGCTCACAAGCAGGTAATGGGCCTGTTTTCTGCCCCTTGAGACTTTCTCTGATGCAATAGCAATAATAGAGTGTTTTAGAAGATGACAACAAATGGATTTTGTAGCACACGTGTGCAGCACAAGATGAATGGCTTCCCTTTCGACTCAGAGTCAGTGGAGTGGTGGTGGTCTTATGGAGTTTTAATTTAGGAGGCCATAGATCAGAAGCAGGCAGGACAATTGGAAGTCCTACTGCTTTGTTGTTGTTTGCTCCTGTTGTTTATCCTCTTTTCTCAGGACCATGTTAAACCTCTTTCCCTGCATTCTGCATAAACAAGTTAGTGTGCTAGTGTTGTTGACCTGTTCTTAAGCACTGCAAATGTATTAAGCCATAAAGCCAACGTGCATGAACTTTTGCTGAGAATAGCTTAATAGTACCACCCGTATCCAGATCCACTAAGGCATTTGAATATTATACACATTTCAGTATTAAAAGTGAACAAAAGTGCTAGTTTGCAAACAAATCGTAGAAAGCAACAAGAACATGTTTGCAGCAGTGTTGTGCACTGTAAAACTCAATAAGTTCAGAATACTCAAAACATTTGAGGAAACTTATTACCTCAAAACATTTAAGTAAACTAACTTTTTTTTAAGTTAGTAAAACTTAAATTTTGGGGGCGGGCCTGAGATTCATGGAAGCAGAGCAGGGCCAGTGTGGTGCACAGGTGTCTCTCATTAACAATCACGTCACTGGCATTCCTTTGCTCCCACAGTTCTCAGCCTCGCCCCACTCATCATAATGTTAATTACATACAGCTCATTTACATAAACATCACATTCAGATCTTGGTTAAATGTTAGATAGCAAATAAAACATGCAATTTTAACTATCAAAGAGACTGTCATTATATACTTGTATGTATATAATCAAACAACATACAGTTTTGCAGCCCATCCTCAACCAAGCCACAGGCTCTACTCTTCACCAAATGGTAACCTTACAAAACTAACATTACAGAACTCCCTGTAAATCCCAACATAACACAACATAAAACACTAACTTATGTCTCCCTATGGTAATTTTGAGCAAAAACACACAAAATAATACTTAATTTCAACATTTATTTTTTTTATACAGTCTGACGCAAAGCATGCTGGGAATTAGAAATCTGCTGCAACTCAATAATTTTAAGTTCAGCTTACTACAATCGAATTTTGAGTTCACACAACTATTAAGTACAATGAACTTTATTATTTGAGTGAAATGAACTCATTTTATTTAATTTCACCATTCAGTTTTACAGTGTGCATCAATCAAAAGTTAATTGACAAAAAAACGTTCAAATGGATGGATGGATGTAGGTAGAGCAGGGTGGAAGAACACTCAGTATATGTTGATTTAAGAACCAGCAGCATCCAAAAATAGCAGTGTAACCTTTAATAGCAAGTTAAAGCTTTAATTCCACCACTTGTCCTGCTGTTTGATATCGGCCCTGACCCCTGTGCTCTGACTCACTCAGAAACTAAATGCATGGAGTCTCTGGGGCCTGCTGCGCTGTCAATAACAGGGCTCACTGAACTATTGACTGAACACCATCTACAAACCCTCCACCCATGACCTTGCTATTGAACACTGCAAAAGGAGCGAAATTAATGGATTATGAAGGAAAAAGCCACTCCCCTTCACTCTCTGATATGGGTGCTACACTTGCTAGTTTGTTTCAGATGTGTTTGTCGCATGGCCTCCTATCTGCACAATTCAAACTATTGTACAGCGCAAGCACATGCTACCATTCAGCTTCTTAACGAATTGGGTTGATGGATGAATAGCACAATTTCTCAGCAACCCTCTGGAGCTGGCAGAGCATGTCTGCTGAGAATATAATAGAGTATGGGAGACTCATGGCCCCACAGGAAGCCCAGAGCTACAGAAAAGCCTGGTGTTCCTGTCAATGTGTGAATCACCACTGCCAAGCCTTCACTGTCTGCCTTTGACTGGTCTCAATGTTGCTTTTATTTAAGGATACATGTCCGGTCAAAAATTACTTTTGACTATTAATTTTCATTCATTCTCAAGTGGCCTGTCAGTCATGTCTGCCCCCACTTTACATGAAAGGATTTCACAGGGTATTTGCAGTACAGCTCTCTCACATCAGGGCTGCATCCTACTATAAATGATGTAACCACATCCAGTCATGTGAAATACAGGCTACATGCATTAACGGCTCATTCCAGAGCTTCTCTTGCCAAATACATTAACAATCAATGAAGAGCTGCTCCTCCAAGCAATGCACCTGAGAGTCAAATAAATATAGCCCACGCCAACCTGTTTGCTATTTTCTGCAAGGCTGGCTGACAGTGAACCAGCGCAGAGGATCAGGCCTGAGTTTGCCCATACTGTGCCAGCAGAGAGCGACAAGATAGGTGCTGAAAGATAGAGGGCAGGTGCACAAAGAGACCCTATCCTGATGGGATCAAACTAGTTACCCTGATGTGCCCACTCCACACTGAGCGGCCCTTTAACATGACAAAATTATATCTGATGTGACCGCCTCGCATTCCCCTGACTATGAGCCCCAGCCACGGTAAATGCAATCACTGAAGCCTTCTCAAATAGGAGAGGTTACAGCGCCACTGAACTGTGTATAACTGTGCAACCTGAGTGGAATGCGTAATGTTGGGCCAGATGACTCTTCTTGGCTGCCTGGTGAAACCATTGTTGTTTTTACTCTCAGCTATCGCCTGCACAAAGTCTACCTTGCCCAAGTACAACACATAGTCCGTTCTGCTATAAAAATGCTTTTCAGAAGAGCTCGTCATCTGTCTTAAAGCTAAGCATCAACTATTAATGGATAATTGAAAGAAAGCTTTCAGGATTAATTGGATGTGATAACTGTTCTAGAGCTGGTTGTTGCTTGGAGACATCTAGTGCTTTCAAAAGGAGTGTAGTCTTTAAACACCCATAAATATCATATCCTTGTGAATTTTTAATGGAAGTTAATTTAGATTATCACTCCATGTACAGACGTAATCCTAATCAATACATATCACTGCTTGAGATGCACTTAAGGCCCTAGCATCAGACCTTCATGGCAGCTTCCATCAATCTTGCATTCAAAGCACAAAGCCTTTCAGACCAGGAAACAAATGCAAATTAGCATCACTGAGTTTTTTCTAAAATAAATAGGACAATTTCATGGAGTTTAGCAACCTCATCCTCAGCTTCTTTTCATTTGCACAGAAAATGGATTTGATGAAACATAACATTGGTGTGCAAACACCTTAATTACCTTCCTTCTCTCTTGAAGAGATTTTTTAATCTTTTTTGTTGTGTATACCTTAATGTGTGATACACAGCAATACCCAGTCTTCATAATAAAAGGTTATTAAAGCATGGAAAAAAGATTCATGGTCTCTAAGAGGATTATTATTCAAATAACTTTTGTTGCTTTGGCGTAGTTGACATACTGAGATAGGTGAATGAACGAGAGATTCTTTGTCCCCCCTCAGAGGCTGAAGGAACTGAAGCAGAGAGAGTTTGCCCGCAACGTGGCCTCCAAATCCAGGAAGGATGAGAGGAAACAGGAGAGAGCTCTCAGACGCCTACACGAGCTTGCTGAACAACGCAGAGAGGTGCAATGGTGAGGGACTTTTTGTTAAATTGTTATTTCCATATTTATATACAATGTGCCATATATACATATATATATATATATATATATATAGAATGGGGTCTAAAAGTCAAGAAAATCTGCTCTTTTTCATCTGAAACATTCTTTTAAACATGGAAATAAAGAGAATAATATTAAAAAGGTAAATAAAGATTTAAAAAGTCACTAATCAAATAAGCAATTTTGTCACAATGATCTTGTTCACTGTATAAATTGTCAGATGTTCTTGTTTCCATTAAAGCACATGAAGCACAATATGTTATTTTATTCTGAAGTCATTTTGGATACCATGGCACAGTCATCATGTTTCCCTGTGGAGTCCAATCGTCATTTCCCCCCTATTTTGGTTAATTAAAACTGTAAATGAACATGGCACATGCATTTCATGTTGTCTCTTTTCTTCCTCTCTTTCCTGATGCAGTGCCCCAGGAAGTGGTCCTATGTTTAAGTCTACTACGGTGGCAGTGGAGGGTTCTTTCAGGGAGTCCTGCTGTGATGATGCCCAAGAAGAGAACCACAGCTGTGCGGCTCAGGATTCAGGGGGTCAGATCCATTCCAGCAGTTGTGACTTAGCTAGTAAGCAGTCACCATGGCCGTACAATGGGAGGGCCAAAAAGCAAACTTTCAGACGCAAAAT
This sequence comes from Anabarilius grahami, assembly GCA_003731715.1. Taxonomy (NCBI): domain Eukaryota; kingdom Metazoa; phylum Chordata; class Actinopteri; order Cypriniformes; family Xenocyprididae; genus Anabarilius; species Anabarilius grahami. The sequence continues at coordinate 2,158,284 of RJVU01016332.1, read as the reverse complement.
TGCATTCTCTTTTTCCTTTCCAAAGAAAGCATCTATTAAGCTTGAGTCATCAGCGGCGGTTTTCTGTGAGAGTATGGAGGAGGGATCAATGGAGCGGAGCCGCAGACAAAGACTCAGAGCACCCCCTGTCGAGCTTGACCTCCCTGGCTCCCTCATAGAGGAAAAAGTACTAAATTGTGAGGAGGCAATTTACAGCACTGGCACACAGCAGGGCAAGCACTTCCAAGAAAGTGACAGCACCGGAAGTCAGGGGTCATCAGATATGCCTGTGGCGAGGGAGAGCCCCTCGTCAACGGCCTCAGATTTGTGTGCTTTGCTCGTTTACTCAGAGGATGTGCCCAGTCCCACCGTCTCCCTCATAAACACTTCCCCCTTTCGCTTAAACAGTGCTGATATTGTTCTTGACTCTGAGGACTCTGTTGAGAGCCTGAAAAGCAGCATTGCTGAAAGTAAACCTGAGACCTCGGAGGATGTGACAGTAGAGGAGAACAGCATTTCAGAGGAGGGGAACTCAACCATCATTGAACATCCGGAAAAGACTTTCTCAGATGTGTCACCCAAGAATGACTCTGCTCAAAAACAAACACAAGCGGAGGATGCAACTGCAAAGACACCTTACTCTTTCACAAAACCCAGCCAGCCTTTTTTCTCTGTCCTAAGCAGAGATGGTAACACCATCTTCCAGTGGCCCTCCGAGATGGTGACCTTCACAAGGACAGAGCCATCCCTGTCTTTCAGTTGCAACCCCCTCCATTTTGATTTCAAGAGGTCACGGATTAGAAGGTCTGCTGACACTCAGGAGATGACTGAGCCCAAAACTGATGAGGAATTATCTGTCTGCTCAGGTTTCAAATCCTGCCACTCTGACAAGCACATTGAGGAATCCACAGCCAGCCTTAGAAACAGTCCCAGCCAAGGACCTGAAGGCAAGGTCAGAAAGTGTTATCAGTATTCAAGTGACACAGAGAGTTATGTCAGGCTGAAAACACATGACAGGTGTAGACATTCAAAAGATTGGATTCATGCAAGTAAGAGGGCGGAAAAGAAATTGCGAACCAGGGATCGACGTCATTACAGGAGCCACTGCAAAAGGAAGCGAAGAAGACGGAAGAGGAGGAGAGACAGATACCGGGAAACAGAAAGCAATATGGTGAAATCTAAGAAATTCCACCGACGACCTGAGTGTGTGGAAGGACTTGATAGCCAATTTAGCGGCACCACTTCACAGCAAGTGCATCCATTAGAGAAGTCAAAGCAATCAGCTCAAAATCAGGCTGAGGACAGCAGCACAGCTCCCGTAGTTGAGGAAGGGTTGGGAGGCAGGAGGCAGGAGGCAGCAGCCGATGTAAACGGCTCAGCGGGCTGCACCATTCTCTCTGATGAGTTCTGTGCTGATGGTGAAAAGGTGCTTAGGAACAGCAGGGAAAAGCCTGACAATCCAACTGCAGGGGAGCTAACGACCATAGGACAGTGTTCTCGCAGCCAGGACACATCTCACTCTCAGAGATCCAGTGCAGCTGAAGGGTGCCGAGAGGAGACACCTTCATCACCAGAGACCAACAGAGATGGACCAAGTGAAGGACAAAGCTCGAAAAGACGACGAACAGATTCTCTAAGTGATGCAGATGAGTCTTACGACCCCTGTCAGTCGCCGGCAGGGATTTCTGATGGGTGCACAGAACTTACCTGTTGTGAGCATGGGATTGGGAGGAAAAGAAAGAGGCGGTCACATGTCCAAGATCAAACCCCATGTCTTGCAAATGAATGTCCCGTTGTTAAAAACAGTGTTCTGGAAGAACAGGACAAGGCTGTGGAGGAGTCAAGCATGAAATGCCTTGTTTTAAAAGGCGTGTGTGACAGCTCGAATGGGTCAGACCAAATCTCATGCACTATTGATGAGGTAGAGAGCAGTGCGGTTGATCCTCAGACATTTACTTCCATTAGCAGTGCCCTGGGTCATACTGTGGTCGAGAGCAGTGACTGGCAACGGAGCTCCTCCTCTGAGATCAATGCTTCATGCACCAAGGGCAGTCTAACTCTACTGGAGACAGATTCAAAGCTCTCGAAAGAGCCGACAAAGGAGAGTAGTAACATCCTCAGTAGCGAGTCTAAAGCAGCACAAACCCCCTTAAAGAACTGTAACAAGTATTCAGCGGCTGCTCAGGCTTGCCTGCTCGATGTGAGAGAGTTAGCCCTGCAGAGGACTGAAAAAGCCACTCACGACAAATCATGTCAGCACAGCATTCAAACCCCGCCGCAGAGATTTCACCTAGGCATTCAGGCTGAGGAGAAGTTGAGCAGGGAGTGCTTCCACACCACCAGCAGCCTGTTCCAACCCTCTACATCTTTTCAGACCCCCCCAGAAAGCATGGAGAGACACTGTCTCCTGCAGATCCAGAGCCATGGACGGGTGCTACACCAGCAGGTGTTCCCTACCAAGCTCAAATCTGTCCTATCCAGGCCACATCTGCCCATGTCATCTGCTGTTCTCCATCCAGTTCACCTGCCATCCTCCTTGCCTTCTGGCTCCATCACAATACGTCACACCATTCTACAGCACCACAGCGCTTTTCTGCCCCCGCAACCCCCTATCTACCCCCAGGTAGTGCCTGTTTCTCGACTCCCCCTGGGGCCGGAGATCTGTCGGCCCGCTGCACCTCCCTTCGTGACCCCTCCGCAGGTATCGGTAGTGGCTCCCCCTAGTATTCACCCAATGACTGTGACGTTTCATGCCCTGCCACGACCTGCCATGTTTCCACCCATGTTGCCCCCTCATCATGCTGTCATTCCCCTTCAGCCTCTCTTCTAGCTTCACAGCTATTTCTGTGTAACAAAAAATGTATTTTATACTGCAGAAGCAAGAGAAACATCCGCAGTACTGCTCCCTTAGTTAGAATTTTGAGATAGGAAGTTTTCCTTGAGTAACATACAAAACAGTTGTCTTTGCAGTTTGGGAAGGATGCTGTTTCTGTGCCATGTTGTCAGTAGAGATTCTTGCAGAAAAGAACTGCATTACACTTTTATTAGAAAACATATAACTCACCTACCTGATTAAATCCGGAACCTGTTTTATTAGTATTTGTTGTTAAGAAGATTTTTACAGATTTTAATCACCTCAAAGACCTTCGTTTTATTGGATCAAGAGCAGCATGATCATTTGATACAATTTAGGTGCACATCTTTGTAGAAATAAATTATAAAATATTACAAATACATAGTATACATGTACGCTTTAGTCTATATACACAGAGATAATATCAAAATACTGTTATAATAATTATATATACAATAACAATAGAATATATGATGGTTGCATATCTGTAGTGAAATGAATACAGGAAGTCCTAAAGGGTCAAAGTGTTATTATGTGCAGTTTACAGAGCTCCATAGTAAACCTGCAGAGAATTGATGTAACACAGACATTCGTCATGTGTGACAGCATTTAAAATGAATCACACTAGCACTAGTACGATGGTAATTACTACTTTAAATATAATGCTGCGGTGCCTGACGAAGGCTAGCGGAATGCAGCAAAATAGCGCTATGCACCATGTGCTACGACAGCATCGTGTTGAACACATACATAATGCTCATTTTTATGAGTAGATTTTATGCAAATCAAAAAGCCCATAGCAAGTAATGGGGAAACTGAATGTGACTCGAAAGCTGAACTGATATGGGCAAATTATATTTCTTACTTTGCTAATTACGGTTAACCTCAGTGCAGTGAATAAACAAACAAACAGAATTATGGTTAAGTTCGGACTACAGAATGTGTTATGTGTGGTTTAATTTGTACTTCAAATTGTAGATCTTACATGCTGTTGCCTAAAATGTTTGAAAAGAAGCACAAAAATTACCAAGTGCAAATCCATACATGGGTGTTTCCTGTATCCCTAATATTATAACCTGCTTGGATTAGGAGAAAATAGGTTAGATCTATCTGTAGAACATGGAGTACCCTGCCCTGTAGCAGTTGTTTAAGGATTTTTTTTTTTTTCCTAACTTATATTTTTTTTTATCCAGTGTGTAAATCTAAATGGTTTACATATCCATAAACAGCCAAATGGTCTACCATGTGGAGTTAAAGTTAACATTAACAGTTATTCAAAATAAGCATATACAACTAAGGCAATTCCCCTTCTCAATTCATTAATATTTTTGGTTTGATTTACATATTACATGTAGAAAAAAAAAACATAACAAGCCTTGGTGATAAAATGCTGGTAATAGGATTAATTCTAACTAATATTTAACAGAAATTTATTGAAATCCTGCTTCAGGGTAACTCCAAAACAGAAGTTTGGTTTTGTTAGCAAAGGATTCAATTTCTCCTGCTTGCATCAGATGAAAGAGATTAAGCTCAAGAGAAGGATTCATTTACTTATTTAAAATACTAACCTCTAAGATACTTGAATCCAAAAGCAAGTCAAGTTAGCTAGAGAAGAACAGTTGAAATTCTGTGTCTTTGAATTCTCACAATCCTTTTATTTTCAAAGGAGATGTGTTGTACTGGAATAAATGACTTAGCTTTATTGATTTTGCAAATAGCCATATGGAAAGTAGACTGTACTTGATTCTTGATAGTTATGCTCAACCATATGTTTTTTTATTAGATGTCTTTTTATTTAAAACAGAAAAATGAATAAATAAAAAGCTATACAGCTCCACAATGATATTGCACCACCGCTAGTGAACAGGACCTAGAAATCAAGGTTATTTCAAATTAAACAATAACAACAACAATAATAACAGGTAATAGCTGTATTCAATGCCTAATGAGTAAATAATAATAATGAATCTGTTAATATGAAGCAGACTGATTCTATATTAGAAATGCCACAGTGGAGGAATTTAAGCAGAGCTTCTTTTTTTTCTGAATATCTTAAAAGCATGTAATTTCATTACTTAATGTACACATTTGCATCGAAATGAGGTGGTATGTGAAAATAAAAGTAGTGTAGAGAAAGAGAGAGACTGTTTTTTCTGTAACATCTGTTCAACAAATCCCCGAATACCACCAGATTGCCCCTTGCTAATTCATATTGATTCTTGAATCCTAAACACATAGGAAATTGTGTAAATGCACAATGTTATACTTTTTTTTTTTTCCCGCAGTCAAAAAAACATGCTTTGGAAAATTGTATATGCTGTAAATCAGTACTATTTATAAATCATGTAATATGTAATGTACATGTACATATGTTTTATGTTTTTATTGTGCCAGGTACCCTGTATGTATGAATTATTTAGATAAGATAAAACAACTATGTTTTTTACGCCACTTTGCCAACTGAATGATGCTAAAGTACTATGTAATAAAACAAAGAAACAAGCACTTGCTTTCATGTGTGTCTGTTTAAGATGTGTTTTTGGGTTCACCACACACTCAGGTGAAAAAGTCCACAGTATATGACTACAAACACACTGGAGATGCATGCTTTTTGAAGCCAGGGAAAATCCAGGGTTTTTGTCACTGCTAGGAAAGAATTGTTGAATATTTCATCTTAAGGTCTCGCACAAGCGATGCAGAGGTTATTGAGCGAGACAGCTATGGTCATTTTCTAGCAACTCTGAGGCAGTGTTAGACCATTGGAAGCTTGAGCTTCTACTACGCGCGGCTTAAAATTCACACTCCAGTCGGCAGCCTCCTGCAGCAGCTCTCTGAGAGAGTGACATCATTATGCAGAATTATTCTGCCATCCTGTATGAGACTGATTAGCTCAGATGTTCCGCTGTTATTTCCCCTCCAGTCCTTGAGTCACATCTCTCCAAGGCTCCTCTGTTGTTAGACAGCATTACCTTCTTTCTGCTCGGCTACAATCGGAGGCTCTCTGAGCCGTTTTGTATGCCGACCTTTTTCACTCAAAACAGCACTCGGTAGATTTCCTCATACTTTGTGACTCATAGGCCCAGTCACAGCACTCCCTTGTGCCATTTTGTTTCCCTGGAACGGATGCAAACGATTTCTCACCCGCTACCTCTATCCCACAGAGCTAAAACATGGTCTTCCTGCTGTCCACACTACTGTTTAAGCACCTCTCCCTGAACCTGGACGACCCGGATGATGGCTGTCGGGCTCATGTACTTGTGAGAAATCAGCTAAACAACTAACGTCCATACTTATTTCCTTTTACCTACACTGACACGCAGCATTTGCATAAAGCCTTTGTTATATAAAAGCAGCAAATTGCAACATTTTGCAATCTAGAATGTTATGTTTCCTCGGAGCGTATCTTGCCTGGAGACTTATGGACCATCTCTTTACAAACACCCACGTACGGCACTGCCTCTCACAGCCAGGGATAAACAAATGCCTGGCTACCCTCAGACAAAAGCATTCTCTGCAATCTGAGCATTGTACCGGTCTAATCATGGTTTCGTATTCATCAGAATCGGAGCATTATCGTAGTCATCTTGTTTGTTCGTTGATCAGAGTCTCACGTTCAGAGGATGGATCCTATATTGGGGATGCAATTAACAATCCAGGCATCTCATTTGTGTCGTCTCATTATCCTTTTTGTTTGTTGCCTTTCTTTTTATTTTTTCTCACAAGGTCAAGGAAATACACAAGAGAGTGATGCAGGAAACTGCAAAACACAGACTCACGCAGGACTGTCAAGCTTTTAAATAAAGTTTAATTAACGCTTCCATTCTTTTAGAGTGGGTTTTTTATTACTAAACGAAGATGAGCTCCTGGATAATTTCACCCTCATTATTATAGAATGAAAGGGAAGTCCGTGTGGCTCTGAATGGCAAGAGAAGCATCTGAATTAGGCACTATAAACTATTAAATCTGGCTTTGGTTTTTATTAGACACCGTCTGTGGTGTGTATTAAAGTCTGACCTCAAGTGAAGCTCTTTGTAGCTTTTCTTCATAGGGACTGCCTGGGACTCTTAAAGTGCTCGTGTTACAGCGAATCCCACAGTAAGTCAAATAAATTGTCAAGAAAGTTATTGCCAACCTCAATAAGAGCGGATTTGACAGTAGCAAGCTTACAAATTTCATTGCCTGAAGTCTCTGCATGAAAAATTAATAGCGTATAAAGAAATATCAAATACTATAAACATCTAAACACATTCAAGAATCAGGGTTTCCAGGCTAATGAATATGAAACCAATAAAGCATGACAGGCCATTCATTTTACCATGGCTAAAACATGTTCTTAGACAGAGCATGAACTGGATTGCCAAATACCCCTTTACCCATGTAAAATCACTGACTTATGTGCAGTAAAGAGTTATGATTGGTAATTATTGGAATAAACAATTCTTCCACCATATAGTTGATTATAGTAACAGTAGGCGGTTTCCGATTGCCTAGCAACTTAGCACAATAATATACAGCACTGCATAGATTGAAAAATTGCACAGTGGGCTATATAAATATTAGATTTGGTAGGGTCTGTGCTAACATGAGATATGTAAAAATGCTTTCTGAATCAGAAATTAATATCTGAACTATCAGTTTTATAATTTGTCATGCAAGCAAAAAATAAATGAATAAATGTACTGCATATCATATTGCCTGTAATTCTCATAAAAATGTGCATATAGACTATGACTGTAAATGCTTTGCAATGTATATTAAGTGGGTGTATAATTATCTGATGAGTGATCAGATCAGGAGGATTTGAGGTGAATCTTTGCAGCGTGAATGATTTGTTACAGAGATACACATATCCTTTAGTTTTAACTTTAAATCAGTTTCTTATTTAGTAGTTCAAACTGTTAGTAAATATTGCTGTATCTGAATCCCTGTATATGAACTGAATTTGATGTAGATCTTACATCAGAACCATTTTTGAAGTACATACATACTATAGGTGTGTGGTATATATTCTACATCTGCCATGTTGGTGTGTTCTTTGGCCCACTGGCACCGATGAAGTGCCTCAGATGACGTGCATCATTCAGGTATCACCTGCCTACTGTATTATGATTTATTTTGTATGGAATGTATTATGCTATTTCAGTCACATCAGAGAGCTGTAGACATCTCCCCTGTGAGGGGAAGGAGGTGACAGGATCTTAACACCCTGAATGGTTTGTGATGGCTATGAATTGCCTAGTTGCTCTCATGACACAGGCTATCTTCATACTGGCCCCAATGACTGTCCCCTTAGATCACTTTATTGATCCTGCTGTCATTGATCTAAATGCACTGCACTGGTACTGAGATGATTCCTGTCAAAATAGGGGTCAGGGGCTAGTAATTTCAATAGAAAGGCCTCAACCTAAGATGACAATATTGTATTGCATGTGTATATTGTTCGAAATGTTTAGTAAGATTTTTTATTTGCATTATTTGCTTAAAAAAATAAACAGTAAAACACTAATACTGTGAAATACAATCTTCAGTGTCATGTTGGCCATCAGAAACCATTTTAATATGCTGATTTAGTGTTCAAGAAACATTTCTATTATAAACGTTTAAAAAGTGCTGCTTTATATTTTTGTGATAAAAGTTTAAAAGATTTATTTTGATTTATTTGAAATAGTAAAGACTTTTACATTGCTCTATCACTTAAAAAAGAACTTAATGCTTTGCTGAATAAAAGTAGCAATAAGTCTTCACATTTAATTTATTTTAAAATAAAATCTCACTGACCCCAATATTACATAATTACATAATTTACATAATTACTTTAATAGTTAATGTTTACATTGGATTGTTAATGTTCTGTCTTTATTAAAAAATTAAAAAAAAAAAGATCATTAGGAATGCAGATTATTATATTATATTGTACCAGCAGAATACAAGCAGCATGCTCAGCCCAGATATAGCATTTGTTAGTCTATATCTTTCATTCATTCATAAGAGGCAGTGCCTCTTAGATTGTTAGATGGATTTCTTGAATTTTTCATATTTACATTAATACTGTCAAATGTTAACGTCTGTAAAAATTTCAGTTTCAAAGATGCACCAACATCTTGTCATTGTGAAGCAGTTTAATAACAGAGTCAAATGTTTCCTGAAAAACCAATATAATTGCTATTAAAAACGGTCATCTATTAGTTGGACTTTAAAAGGCACATATTATGCCCCTTTTTACAAGATATAAGACAAGTCTCTGATGTCCCTAGAGTGTGTTTGTGAAGTTTTAGCTCAAAATACCCCACAGATGTTAAAATGATGTTAGCTTGTTAAAATTGTCACTTTTTTGGGGTGAGCATAAACACGCCGTTTTTGTGTGTCCCTTTAAATGCAAGTGAGCTGCTGCTCTCGACCCCTTTCAAGAAGAGGTCAGAGCTTCAAGAGCTCATGCAACAAACAAACAGATTCCATCCGAATGATGGCCAAAACTTTACTGATGAGTTTTATGAAGTTTATTGTACATCACACAAAAGATGAAGCGTCTGTTTTCACTCCAGTAAATCACAGTAAGAGCTGAATAAAACACAGTACAAGAAGTGTGCATTGAAGTCTCATCCATAAACTTTCTCTCCCTTGAATTATCATCAACATACTCAGCGAATTACACAAAGACACTCGTCGCAACTAACAGTAAACAAATATATACCGACCTTATGCCTTTTCCAAGGGTGTTTAATAAACTGGTAAACTGGAAGAACAACCTTGATGAAATGTAAGAAAGTGAGCGCGCTCTCCCTTTCATTACTGCCATAACCAGTATCGCCCCGGAGACTATAAGCTGGATCATGAACAGTTGGTACTGATCCATCCTCGAGTAACAACTTTTTAGCAAAAACTTATTTTCTATTATTCCTTTGTATTGACCCTCGTTTACAAAGCAGTCTGGTGTAAAATGATTTGCGCAGACATAAATTTAGGTATGTGGGGGCACATTCTCTTCAAAAACTAAATTAATCCACTGTGTCATGCCTACATATTCATATTGTTCTTGACCGAACACCAAACCTCTGGGCAGTATTGAGTATTGTGTTGAGAACGTTTCACATTTAGAATTAATTTTCATATTCTAGAATTAATTTCTTTATGCTTTTTTTATTTATTGTTATTGTCAAAATATATTTCCCTAAAATGCTCCATTTAATTTACCCTCTGAGTAAGTTTAACTGAAAGAACTTCCTCTTACACCTTTTCATGAGGAACATGCACAGAAGTTCACTCTAGTCATTTTCAGATCACCGACAATTTACACAATTAAGGTAATTTTAGTTTTTCACATTAATAACCTTATGTCACTTGGTATTGGTCCTAACAGTACTTTAGGCTATCTTTAATTAAATGCCAAAATATTCCCCAACTGTGGGGGAAAATATGCGAGCATTCTTAAAATAGTGTTGCCTTAAGTAATACTATGCTTAATTTACAAATGTGCAATTGACTGGCTTTGGCAGTAACTCTTAAGAATGTTCAAGGGCTGTTAAACAGCATTTTTCTCTGGCTGAAATCATGTAGCATAATTTAACAAAGTTTGAAAGCGGTTTAAAAATACAGTCACGTTAACCACTGATAGTTTATGTAAAATGAGAAAATACAATTAAAAGAATAACACATGGTAGATATGTGCTTATGCACATAGTAACTCAAGATATGCAGCTATATTTTTTGACAAGACTACCAAAAATAACTGTATATAAGGATAATTACTTAAACGGCAATTATACCAATGTGATGTCCTGTCATTTGAAGTTCTCATAATTGAGAGTAATTAAGTGCAGTAGGTATCAGTTACTCGATTTTGTGGTGAAATTGCAATATGCTTAAAATAACGCTCTCAGAATGCACTTCTTTTGTATTAAAAAACATCATGCAAGCGAAGTGAAAACCACTGTTGCCTTGGTGAAGTGCAAGTCAATCGGCCATGTTAAATGAGCCACTGTGAATAACATGCTATGCTCTTTTAGAGAACCACTACATGCAAATTTCTTCCCAGTATTTTTCCCATCGTTGCCCTAACCATGCCAGAACAGAATGTCTTTGCTTCACAAAAAATACATTATTTAATTAAACTTTGCCCTCGCAAGTGCGATGCAAAAAATAAAGAATAAATAAATAAATAAATACTGCTTCTCAGTGCTTCATTGTATTCACTCAGTGGACCAAGATCAAGCGTTGTTCACCATTGTATGATGAGGGAAAGGGCAAGAGGTAGCTATTAACTGGGGATTGGCTGTTATCTCCTTCCCCTGCAAAACAGGCTCAGCCTGACTGGAAGTGGCTGAATGCGTGTCATAAATGCAGGCTCAGAGAGGACCGAATATGCTTAATGTTCTCTAATAGGGCCAATTCAACATAATGGAGACATTCCTACGGATTGACAGCTATTTTCTTTATTGTCTTATATCGGAAATAGGCTCCTGCTGCCTATAAATCACATATTATAATACGATGAAAATCACAAGCACCACATAAAGTGAAATTCATATAGACTGCAAGTACAAGGGCATTATGCATCGGGGCACCAGTGACAGTCCTGCCTAGACAAGAAAAACAACAACAATATAATATTCTTAATGTAAGCATAAAGGTATGATCACATTGATGAAATTTCACTGGCAAAAAATGTCTGTTCTAAAACTAGTCTGAAAATGAGCAAAATCTGCGTAGGGAACTTTTTCGCCCTAATGGATACTCCCAATCACGCAGATTCCTATTAAAATAACTAGAAATCGGCAGCAAAATTTTGCAGAGTGACAGCAAATTTGACCACACATTTAGTAGTGAAATTTTGCAGGCAAAAAGGTCATATGCTGGTTAGGTATTTTTTGAAGCATGGCAGCTGGTTTAAGCTGGTCCTAGTTGGTCTTTAGCTGGTCATGAGCTGGTTTAAAGGGGCGGTTGATTATGATTTCACTTTTTTTACTTTATTTAGTGTGTAATGTTGCTGTTAGAGCATAAACAACATCTGCAAAATTAGGACGCTCAAAGTTCAATGCAAAGGGAGATATTTTCTGTTAAAGAATTCTCTGTTTAAGGACTACAACAAGCGGCTGGTAGAGACTACAACAAGCTTCTTCCCGGGTTGGTGACATCACTAACCCTAAAATTTACATAAACCCTGCCCCCGAGAACACACAACAAAGTGGTGAGGCCATGTTACTGTATTACAGTATGTAACACAAATGCAATAGCATGTCATAAAAGCAAGATGTCATAACCGTAATTAAACTAAACTATACCTGTTCTATCTTCATGCAGCATATATTCTCTGGCTCTGTAGGATCTTACAACAGTTCCCACATGAGCGATTTATAGATTATCATGACAGAATATGCTAATCAATGACTTTAAGATAGTTAACTCCACATCAGCTTCATAAATTAATCAACTAACCATTCAGAAACGTCCTGTTGCATTCTACACATTGTCACTTCTTCTTGAGTCTCTCCATCTTTGTCCGACTAATCAGCGCTGCTAACACGAGGTCTTGAAACTCCGCCCTCTTCTTGAGAGCAGCAGCTCATTTGCATTTAACCCTCTGGCCCTCTTCATTTAGGAGTCACACTTGCCTTCTTTACAGTCAAAAGTGACCGAAGCCTTGAAATGTAACTTTTTTGTTTTTCAGGAAAACCAATGTAATATATTTTTGTTCAATAAAATATTTTGATTATTATATACAATTTTGAGGGTATTTGATGATACTATGCAATATTTATAAAAAATGTATTAGCTACTTTTCCCCATTGAAAATAATACACATTTTTTTCTAATATATTTTTTAATTATTTTTCAATTAAAGCAGTATTCCATGTTAAAATAGAGACGAGGCATTTAAAAATCCTTTTTTTTTTTTTAAGGTAGATTAGTGCTGGTGGGGGTAAAAAAAGAAAAACCTATGTAATGCCATGGTGTAACCACTAGATTCCTATATAGTTCTATATAAAGTGGCTTATAAGTTCTCTAGTGGTTTTTAGACACAAATACTTTTTTTTATTTATACAAAAACTACTTTTTTTAGATTTTTTGGTTTGAAATGTTGATTTGAAGTGTCAGTTTTTGCATTAATTTTACTAAAGTCAAACCTGAACACAGAGGAGGGCATTTTGTTACACATAACATCAATTCAATAAAAAATATAACAAAAATGAACAGGTCTGTTTTATTACAGCTTAATAAATCCGGGTCTGATCTGATTTCAACCTCTTATTTGAGTTTTGGATCAATTTGACCATATTGTTACAGCCACACCGGTTCATTTGTGTGTGTATAATGGTGTGTTGTGTATGTCTGTGAATGTGTGTAAGTGAGTGTGTGTTTGAGTGGGTGTTTATGTTTTGTACTCTCAATGTTTTTGAATGTAACCTCTTTCTTGCTGTTCATTTTTTTACTGCTTTGTGGCTGAATTACTGATTTTATTCCACACATTTGTATAAACTTATAGTTTATAGTCTTATAGTCATGCTAGTTCATATATATGTGTGTGGGGGGAGGGGGGTTGGGTGTGTCTATTTTGCACTCTTGGCATTTAGGAGTGTCACCCCTTCATTGCTGTGCACTTTTTTTCTGCACAGTTGCTGAACCAACAAAAGATTCTCTGAGTTTTCGTATTTTTTCGTATTTCCCATTGATTTCCTATGTCTGTCATTTTTGACCGCAAAGAAGGTAAGTGTGACTTTTTTGACCCTTTAACGTGTGAATCATGTCCTTAATTTTTTTGTGTGTTCATATTGCTAATGCGACAAAAGTCACCAAGTGTCATCTCATTCCGATGAAGCTACGATTTTTTACATTTCAAAATATAATTTTTTTCTGTCAAAAATGACTGAAGAGGGCTTAAAGGGACACACACAAAAATTGAGCGTTTTTGCTCACCCTCAAAAAGTGACAAATTTAACATGCTATAAAAAATTATCTGTAGGGTATTTTGAGTTAAAACTTCACATACACACTTTGGGGCCATCAGAGACTTATTTTACATCTTGTAAAAGTGGCATTATATGACCCCTTTAAGCTGGTCCAGTGCTGGTCCTAAGCTGGTCCTAAGCAACTAGCTCCAGCTCAGGACCAGCATAAAGCAGCTCAAACCAGCTAACATGCTTCAAAACATACCTAACCAATAGGGGTGTGACGAGATCTCGTGTCACAAGATCTCGCGAGACTAATATGTGACGAGATTTCTCGTCGAGGCGAAAAGTAGTCTCGTGATATTGCCATGACAGAGTGGTTAGGATGATTAGGAAAGAATATGCCACCGCTACGTTTACATTACGCCTCCGCTATCGTTTTGCTTTGTATTTAAATAAAAAACATTTAATTCAGTTGGATAACGGTCGCCACTGCTCCATATTTACAGAGTACGCGCGATCGCGAAAGTGAAAGTAAATGCGAGCTTGCATTCAATACCCCGCATTTTGAAAGCGGCTCCCTGATGAACGCAAATATCTCTCAATGTGAAAGCTATTTTAGGCTGGGCAGTGTAGTTGTAACCATCTCTTAGCTCTGTATCAAAGAAAAATTTGGTCTTATTTGCACTTTGAATATTGAGAGAGTGCGATTATGGTTGCACTTATTGTAAAGTGTTACCATAAAAATGAATAACAGTTTTCTCTTAATCTTTTTAAGCACAAACAAGGTTTCATTTGTTAACAGTTAATGCACTGTGAACTATCATGAACTAACAATTAATTACTATTTTTATTAACTAACATAAACAAAGATTAATAAATACTGTAGCAAATATATTGCTCATTGTTAGTTGATGTTGGTTAATACATTAATGTTAATAAATGAGACCTTATTGTAAAGTGTCACCATTTTTATTTATACTGTTTTATTTCTATGATCAGTTTGTGGAAAGGAGTTCAGTTAAGAGGTCAAAAGTTGTAGAAGCTCATAAATCATGTATAGCAAGGTCTGAAGAGACTGAAATCATACAGAAGAGAAGTCAGTCAGTTGAGTTAGTGGCAAAACCTTTTACAGTGCTTGAGTATTGTTGTCTTTTACTGCATATGATAATTCATACTCAGAAAGTAGAACTGAAATGACATTCATTACAAGATGATTAGTTAACACATTTCAAATGCACCTGCAGACTATTTTTTCTAGTCATGTATTTCGCCATTGAGGATTTCTTAAAAATAGTGTGTAAAAATCTTGTCTCGTCTCGTTCTCATGAGCTACCTGTCTCGTCACACCCCTACTAACCAGCATATGCTGTTTTTTTCAACAGGGTTGTCTATTGTCTGTGGTGTAGTGATATATGAAACACAGCTAATACAGAAGTCACCTTCATACCAAACAGCTTTCTGTTGGCTAACGCTGTGAATTCATATGACCAACTTAAGCATGTTGCAAAATCCGCGTGTAGAAACCTATCATGCAAAATTCACAATTGTGTGAATTCCGATTGAAATTACTAGATTTTGCCCTTGAATATTGGCCAATCAATGGTAAGTGTGAGTACACATTAAGATGTGTTAGTCTAGCGGTAAATTGTTTGGTTATTGTGCAAATGCAACTTAAATATCAAAGATACAACATACACTTGGTACCAACTCTGAGTGGGTCACATGGGGCCCCTTCAGTTTGAACAGGAGTGATGCTTCTGACTGCAAATATCTTACTCTAAAGAATCTTACTGTGGAGCAATGCTACCTGACTGTGTGGGGACATATTGATATCCAGGTCATGGAGAGGTCTCAGCATTCCCTCAAGAGAACAGCTGTCATCAGGTGTTCTACATGAATGACTCGTACAGCATCCGCTGCATTCCTAACAAAAACAACACATGTTAAAGTGTTAGTGCATCCAAAAATTTTAATTCTGTCATTATTTACTCACCCTCATTCCAAAACTGTGACTTTTTTCTGCCGAAACACAAAAGAAGATATTTGAAGGATTTTGTTTGTGTCCTTGGAATACTTTCATTTTTTTCATTGTTAAAATGTTCCACAGAAGAAGCAAAGTCATGTTTTGAATGAACTATCCCTTTATGGTCAGGTATTTTACATTCATCACTTAAAGTACATAGTTGAAAAACATCAAAATGACAAGGAAACCAAAAAATATTCAAAGCTTTAAAATATTCTTTACTCCATATAGAACTAAATCCTTTAAGGGTACTTTTTTATTAAACTCCCAATCTCTCTCTCTTTCACAAAAAGCACTCTGATCTAAACAGTCTCAGATAAGCTTGTGGATGTGTTTTGTGGTAATGTGTGATGGGAGCAGGTACAAGTGACAGGTGCAGATTTGCAGTATCAGAAAATCAACAGTATGACTCAGGCTTTCCCGCTCTGCTTGTTCTGCTAATGGCCTTCATTTTGGTCCAATTGCTCTTGACAGCTGCAGAGATAAAAATGCTGTTGCAACTCTATAACATAAAGCTTTATGATAGATTTTCACTCAAGGGGTATTTTATTTTCATGCGAGTAACTCTCGGAATGGCAATGTGTGAGCAGTCTGATTTCTCTAACGATACTGTCACGTATTAATGAAACGAATCATGCATTCATAAATTTAAAATTAACTCCATCGGCATTGACATGGCAACTTCAGGGAGATCTGTTGAAACATGTCTATCATTATGCTTCATTTGAAAGAGCAATCATAATTGCTAAGCGGTGATTCGCACTCGCTCGTTGTCCATTCAGTCAGCTAATAACTGAGCTTAGCATAAATGACTGCAGTACAAGTGGTTGGCTGGATTAAGCGGAAATGCGCTATGATTGAGCGTGACCCTAGTGTGAGAGAGCCCCCATAAGGGGTGTGTGTGTGAAAGAGAGTGAGGTTTGAGCTTTTGTGTGTTGGGAGCTTCTCTAACACACTTTTCTCCCATGAGCACTCCAAGTATTTAATTGCATTTAATTAATTGTGGAAAAAAATAAGCACTCTGAAAACTTGACCCCATCGCCCTAGGGAGGAAAGTCCCAGCTGGAAATTGTCCTGGTATCAGGACTGCTTAGATAAAAGTAATTATGTGGAATTATCCAGAAATCGATGATGGAAAAATCAACAGTGTGTTTAAGGAAGCCGAGTAGGTGAAGCCTGGCCTGAGTACTGAGTACTTGTGTTTCAGTCCCACTGTGGCAAACATGTAATAAATATTCATCAAACACCCTCCACTGACAAAACAATGAGCACATGCTACAATTCAAACAGCACGATTGCGTGTGATGTTACTTTTATACAACAGTTAATACAATAAGTTAATGGTGATTAACCTAGATTTTAGACACAGTATTACCAGTTAATTTGTCTATTTTGACTCCATCAATGAAAAGGTCCAAATTAAGCCACAGAAGAATCAATAGCCGCTTTTCCACTGTCAGGCCAGTGCAAGCCAAGGCTTTCAATGGGTCGGGCTGGGCTATTAGCCTCGGACCTGTAGCACCGAGCCCAAAACCTGAGCCTGGTCCACAGCGCTTCACTAAAACCCACCCTAAACACAACTTTCTGGAACAACGTCACACAAACCCATCATTTCACCAACAAATGGAATTTTTATCAGTAAACGAATCAGAACGAAATCACTGGAAACTAGCGAGATTGCAAAACAAACATGATAAAAGCGTCCGTTTGTTGGCATTTTTAGACATTTTTTACTTAAAGATTTAAAACAAGCATCGATGTTTTACCTCCGTTTTACAATAATAAGTGATCATAATGAGTTAATTTGTGTGCAGAGCAAAGCAAACACAGGGGTATTTTTGGCCGGATCAGTGTTATTAAACAAGATGTTTCAATGAATCTTTCATAATAACCGTTTCGTTCCTGAATGAATTAATAATTATTGTGAATGAATCAATTGAGTGAATGAGTCAATGAAAAATGCCATACTGTACTCTTTTCTTCACTTTTATGGACCAATTAGGAAAATCAGAAGATTTGTATGTTCGACTATGGAGGTAGAGGGTAATTGCTGAAGGAACGACAGGAGACCACAATTAAGGTAAGTACGTAGATTTTTTATAAATGTTCTCTTAAATGCCGGCCTTTCCCCTTTTTGAAAGTAAACATTAAAATAAATTTAAAAAAATTCAAAGTAAGTTACATCAATTCAATGAAAAGAAATAAAAGAACAAAACACTTAGAGCAAATCACTGTCAGTTTCACACTAGAATAGTATGAATACAATAGAAAACAATAGAATGACAACAATTTGTCCAGATTCAACAACAATTTTGTGATATAACGCACACGTCGACGATCAGTTCAATTTCCAAATGTTCAATAACTGATATCAGTTCCTTCTTCTAGTTATCTCAGACAGTTTTCAGTCCCGTATGGAGAAAACACAGTCTCTATGCAGGAATAGTTTTACCTTGAGCAGGAAAAAAAAAAAAAATGAAATCACGATACTCTCCTGGTCCTATAGGATGAATTTTCTTCTTTCTTTTCCAGTGTCCGAATAGGTTGGCTCACCATCAAAGAAAATCAATCTCCCCTCAGGAAAAAACCTGACCTGTTTAAAAGGTCAGAAATGCATGACTGCATTTAGTAAACAATAGCATCACATCAGGTAAGTATCTCCACATACCAATAAATTAACATATAAAGTAATAATTTCAATGTTTCACAATATTGCATTGCTAATAAACACATATCTCTTTTCAGGAACGTGTACATTACCGCGACATAAGAACGACACCACATGAGAACAACAAATGGTGCGTTCAAGTCCTCCTGGGAAGTTCGTATTTACGAGGTGGGAAGTCGTGTGTACGACGGTAGGTGCGTTCAAGTCACTTTCGTCGGAGTATGATGGCGGTGTGCCTTCTGTAAATGAATTACACAAAATAACAACACTCTGCTTCTAGAAAATGTAGAGCAAAGAATGTGCAATGGTTGTATGTTGCTTTTTTATGTTTTTTAATTAATTTATGAAGCCATTGTAAACTTTATTGTTACATATTACATTTTTATATTGTGATGCTATCGCATTTTTTGCTTGGAATCAGCTTACTTCATTGTAAATAGAAAAGCCTGGCAATGTCACTGCTAAATACCTGAAAGTATTGTGGTATTTCGCCATGTTTCTCACTGACACGCCCCCAACTCGTACAGATCGGAGCTTAAAGAAAATCACGAGCCTCCCACTGGTATTTACGACATTGTGGTGGCGTTCATGTGCGATCTTGATACGATCTTTCCGACATGACTTGAACGCAACAAAAGTCCCTTTAAGAAAAGTCATTTCACTCGGCGGCCATCTTTAAAAGGCCTCTCTGGCATTCAAGTGCAGCCTCTATCTCTTTGAATGGGGAAACATCAAATTCTCCAAAGCTGTTTGCCAAGCTTTCGATTAAATTTCATATTTGAAATCACCAATGAAATCTGACAATAACTGTCTCGTAAAGTTTGTTTCTAAACGCTAGAATCATGACAAAAAACGGTATTTTTCTGGCTGGATCAACCTAATACGCATACGCAGTCCTAAATGCGCGTCTCTTGTGCCTCATCTCGGAGACATGCGTCTGACTGTTTCTATAGAAACCGGAGCTTCCAACGGACGCTGCAGTGAAGCAATGACTTTACCAATCGGCGATTGGCTCTTATTTAGAAGGCGGGACTTATTCCGCCATATTGCGCGTTGCACTTTCTCCCATTAATAATAATACGAGTGACGCATCTTGTGTTATTCTATAGACCTTACGTAGCCCCGCCCCTTTTCAGCGCCTGCGCTCGTTGTCTTTTGACTTCCGGTTTGTATTTCCACAGCGATCTTACGTATTTATGAATGAAATGCTCGTTTTAAAATCTTCCCGCTCTACTGACATTTGTTAAGACATCTGCTTAAAACATACAATGCTCATGATGACTTTTGTTAACTCTACAATAAGTAAATCCACTATACCAGCTAATTATTCTTTGACAGCAATGCCATAGAAATATACAGAGCTGCCGCAAAAACGGAAGTTCAAAGACAATATTATAAAGATAGTCTTTGGAACAACTGAACAGCGCTACGAATTTGTTCCATAATATCCAAATATACAACATAAATCACACATGTGACCATAATAAACAAAATAAACGACTGCTTTCCTTACAAAATAAGTGTTGTTTTCTTACTTAAACATTAAACTCAGCGTATGCATAAATTGAACTCACCACATCCAGATATTCGCTTCCCAGTAATACAACGATGTAATTCAGCCATCGATCGTCACTAGGAGTAAATTAACAACTGAATCCACTCAATATCCTCCTCTTTCAACTGACTTGAAGAGTTTTAAACACTATTTTAAAAGTTTTACTCCGTTATTTCTACTTTCTTGATAGCTAAATCTAGCGAATTTCTTTCCCGTCTTCTTCTTTCTCAGGTATTGCGCAATCTGCCGCCGTGTCAGCAAGTGGGCGGTCCATATCAACAGAACTCTGATTGGATGAAACTATAACTTGTTTAAATATTACAAATTATTTTTGTCACACAATTTATTTTATGTTAAGTATTTGTTAATATTGCCAATCTTCAATTATTTACTTTTCTAAACCTCAAACATTTATATTAATATAAATATATTTAACCCTTAATTAGTCTGGGTTACATAAGAGAATACTAAAATGCTATTTTAAATTGGTTTCTGGATGAATAAGTGTTTTTGAACAAGCCAATGACTCATTCATACAGTAAACATCTACCTAGTCACTACCTACTGGCATGTCAATGTACAGTGGGTACGGAAAGTATTCAGTCCCCCTTACATTTTTCACTCTTTGTTATATTGCAGCCATTTGCTAAAATCATTTAAGTTCATTTTCTTTCCTCATTAATGTACACACAGCACCCCATATTGACAGAAAAACACAGAATTGTTGACATTTTTGCAGATTTATTAAAAAAGAAAAACTGAAATATCACATGGTCCTAAGTATTCAGACCCTTTGCTGTGACACTCATATATTTAACTCAGGTGCTGTCCATTTCTTCTGATCATCCTTGAGATGGTTCTACACCTTCATTTGAGTCCAGCTGTGTTTGATTATACTGATTGGACTTGATTAGGAAAGCCACACACCTGTCTATATAAGACCTTACAGCTCACAGTGCATGTCAGAGCAAATGAGAATCATGAGGTCAAAGGATCTGCCTGAAAAGCTCAGAGACAGAATTGTGGCAAGGCACAGATCTGGCCAAGGTTACAAAAACATTTCTGCTGCACTTAAGGTTCCTAAGAGCACAGTGGCCTCCATAATCCTTAAATGGAAGACGTTTGGGACGACCAGAACCCTTCCTAGAGCTGGCCGTCCGGCCAAACTGAGCTATCAGGGGAGAAGAGCCTTGGTGAAAGAGGTAAAGAAGAACCCAAAGATCACTGTGGCTGAGCTCCAGAGATGCAGTCGGGAGATGGGAGAAAGTTGTAGAAAGTCAACCATCACTGCAGCCCTCCACCAGTCGGGGCTTTATGGCAGAGTGGCCCGATGGAAGCCTCTCCTCAGTGCAAGACACATGAAAGCCCGCATGGAGTTTGCTAAAAAACACCTGAAGGACTCCAAGATGGTGAGAAATAAGATTCTCTGGTCTGATGAGACCAAGATAGAACTTTTTGGCCTTAATTCTAAGCGGTATGTGTGGAGAAAACCAGACACTGCTCATCACCTGTCCAATACAGTCCCAACAGTGCATGGTGGTGGCAGCATCATGCTGTGAGGGTGTTTTTCAGCTGCAGGGACAGGACGACTGGTTGCAATCGAGGGAAAGATGAATGCGGCCAAGTACAGGGATATCCTGGACGAAAACCTTCTCCAGAGTGCTCAGGACCTCAGACTGGGCCGAAGGTTTACCTTCCAACAAGACAATGACCCTAAGCACACAGCTAAAATAACGAAGGAGTGGCTTCACAACAACTCCGTGACTGTTCTTGAATGGCCCAGCCAGATCCCTGACTTAAACTCAATTGAGCATCCCTGGAGAGACCTAAAAATGGCTGTTCACCAACGTTTACCATCCAACCTGACAGAACTGGAGAGGATCTGCAAGGAGGAATGGCAGAGGATCCCCAAATCCAGGTGTGAAAAACTTGTTGCATCTTTCGCAAAAAGACTCATGGCTGTATTAGATCAAAAGGGTGTTTCTACTAAATACTGAGCAAAGGGTCTGAATACTTAGGACCATGTGATATTTCAGTTTTTCTTTTTTAATAAATCTGCAAAAATGTCAACAATTCTGTGTTTTTTTGCCAATATGGGGTGCTATGTGTAAAAAAATTTACTTAAATGATTTTAGCAAATGGCTGCAATATAACAAAGAGTGAGAAATTTAAGG
The DNA here is from genome assembly GCA_003731715.1 of Anabarilius grahami. NCBI lineage: Eukaryota > Metazoa > Chordata > Actinopteri > Cypriniformes > Xenocyprididae > Anabarilius > Anabarilius grahami. The sequence goes on along the minus strand of RJVU01016332.1, from coordinate 2,136,145 downwards.
GGGTCTGAATACTTTCCGTACCCACTGTAATCGCGATTATAAGATTTATGATGGTGTTGATGAAAATGATGGTTGGGGTTTTAATCATACTGCATTTGATTTGAGTTAAGACTTTTCTTCTTAGTATCTTCTGACCATCTGTTGTCCAAGACTTGGAAGATGGTGTATAAAGTAGCAAAATGGCAACTGGCCACAGTTTTTGTGAAACTCTTTTAAAATATAAAAAGATAAATGGACGTACAATTTATGGTTTCATGGACTTTTTGGAGACATGCACATGGGAGCCATTCCAGAACCACAAGTGCATATTAAGTGTGCCATTTGGGACGGGGCCGTCCACTCAGATCTTGGTGAACATTGTTGTTGCTCTTAATAAATAGATTACATTTTGTGTTTTTGTACTTTAACATTGTAGAATTTGCACAGATAGCGGTAATGCTCTCCCAGGCTTCTCTGCAGCAGTAGATAAGGCTTAAGCAAATTGCACTTGAAGGGTGTCACTTGAGGTGTTGAGCCCTAATCAGTGGGGAGTTCTCAGTGCAAATCCAGCATTATGATTGGGCTTCTCCAAGACCCACTGCCCTGTGACAGAGTAATCTCAGCTTTTAGAAACACTGCTGACATGGCCGTATTTTAGGATTTGCCAGTATCACTATGACCTAATTGCTATGGAAACTACTATCTGAGGCAGGCGTTGACTCTCGCATACTCTCCAAACTTGTTATTTTTTCAGTTGTAATCAGATCTGACACAGACTGAACGGCACTGTCACATTAACCATAATGCACATCGAATCTATCTTTCTCGTTTTCAATTGACAGTGATTTTATATTCAGTATTGTGCACTTCACTGGCAGTGTTAAAGGGATAGTTTATTCAAAATTGAACATTCTGTCCTCATTTATTCATCCTCATGTTGTTTCAAACCTGTATGACTTACTTTCTTCTGTGGGAAATAGAAGATATTTTGACATATAGGCTATAGTGTGTTTTTTTTTTTTTTTACCCTAATCTTAACCCTAACCCATTATTTAAAAATATTGCAAAAACCCAAATTACTAAAAATTAAAGTAAAATAAACATGAAATTTGTTTAAATAAAAACTATAATAGTATATAAATAATACTGCTGGTTACAAACAATCTTAAAAATATCATCTTTTGTATCATACAGGTTTTGAATGACATGTAGAAGAGAAAATAATAATCATTAAAATTTTTGGGTAAACTATCCCTTTAAAGATGCCTTTTTTCAATCTATTTAAGATTAGACTTGTTCTATTAAATAGATACCTAATTAATTGTTAATTAAGAAAAAATATCTAAATATTTTTCAGTCCTATTGTTGGAAGAAATTATACGAAAAAGAGCAAACCATGCCCTTTTGTTCAATTTGTGTTCTATTCTTTTCCCTGTTGTATTGTTGAAAGTCAGTATTGATGGTCAGCTGGAGACAAAATCCAGATGAGGCCTGCATATGTTTTCCAGCCCTCTCCACATTACACAGTTATTTAGTCTTCATCCTAATGACTGTATTTTACAAATAGTGGTGGTCTACAGCATAATAGCAATTTCACACAATCTCCGCCATCTCCATATGGTAGCTAATGGCCTAATAATCAGATTAGGCGAGATAGAGATGGACGATTCAAGAAGCTATTGTTATTGTCTAATGGTGTAATCAGTATAATGCTGGGAGAGGATGATACTTCTGTATTGTCGTTCGAGGTTGTATACCAGCAGATAAATAATTCCAAATTGTCTTGACTTCCTTCCCATGCCATGTTCAAGAGAGGTTAGATGCTTGCAGATGGATCTAATTGAATGGCTGACAGTCATACTACGTCGGGTGAAATATATCTCCCTTTATAGATAAGATGTCTTGGTATTGGTCAACCTGAAGTCTCTCATATTTCCTCTTCACACTGCAGAGACAAAAGTGCATGGCCTGAAGAATGAAAAATGGCCTGCCATCTGCGTCATTAAAAATTACCTCTCTTATCCCTGAATGTCATACACCAATGGACCTATAATGGCAAATCAGAGCACTACATTTTCATTAACGCAATAAAAATCAGAGATCAACTTCAAACAATTACCCATTCCATGTGGCAATCTCCTCCCCATCTCTATTTAAATGGGCAAGGTTATTAGAATTGGTAATTGCATCGAGCACATTACGCCACGTTAATGCAGTTCAATAGGTACTGTAATTGTTTGCTTGCGGGCACTGAAAGAGAAACCAAACACTTGAGACAGATCAGCTGAGAGGAGAATTAGAGAGTATTGTTCAATGCATCTTAATATTACAATTGCCGCAACGCAGGCCGCGCGGGTCCTCGCGGTGCTTCCCTCCCCCCTCGCAACACCCAGTCTATATGCCCAGATCACACAGACAGCCTCCATTATGGAAATGTCGGCTCAGAGCGGCGTGTTTTTCCAGTCTGGTCAGGGCCGGCTCTGCCATGCCCTGAAGATGGAACTTTCTCTACTCACTGACCATAAAGACCAAGCTACTGTTCACTGCACACCGCTTATGCTCTGGGGCGAAACACAGACCAATTCCCAACTCACATTTTCCAAGGTGTTGAATCTTCCCTCGTAGGGATTCACATGATTTCACATTTCTAGGTGATTGGATGGATGCTTGGCCAGCCCCTGGTGCATGACTCTCATCAAGCTAATGCATGGAAAAATACCATCAGAAAGGCTCAGAGCATGCATTGTGAATGCTGACAGATTGTATGGACCACACATCCTACAACATACACTCTGTCTCTCCAAAACCCGGGCTCTTCACATCAGCGTCTGCAGTGATGTCTGATAAAGGTTGCACTTCCCTCAAGTGCCCGAGTTAAAAGGGCCAGATAACAAGCAACTGCACCCACTCAAAAATTGCACTTGATTTTTTTTTTCTTTTCCCTGCACCCTAGAGAAAGAGGCCCAGTTACTGAGTGCGACTTTAATTTAAACATTCTGACGTTCCAAGCCCAGGGCCGCTTTGATCTATTTTTGATTTGTTCTTCCTTTTCAGGCCTGCGTGTATGAGAAAAGCCACTGGACACAAAAAGCTAAGTTAATTCAGAAACCACAATATAGCGAGATTTGTTTATGACTAATAATGCCTTCTACGTTTCTATATCCTTAACATGATTTACGCAAGTAGGACATGCTCCTGGATCAACATCCTTTGTTTTTCCTGGAAAAACATTTCTATCAATCATTCTTCTCTGATATCCGGGGTAAAGTTGGAATAGGGTAAGGATTTGTTGACATGAATGCTGTCCCAGAAACAATAAAATATGTTATTCCAAGAACATGTCCTTTTGTAAACCACATTGTGCATATGCATATTAAGTGTAATACCATATTGCTTGTTCAATAGAACCTTCAAATTTGAGATGACATGAAATGCACTGAGAGAATTTATAGCTTCCCTTGAATATCTGATATCAAATTTAAGTAACAGCATTGAAAATGCATTAGTGATGGCATGATTATCCAACTTTCAAACATGTTTGCGTATCTTCAAAGCATCTCATTTTTAATATTATGTTTGGTTATAGGGGGTTGTTATGATGTTATTAGTTATGCAAAATAAACTGCAAAATAATTTATGCTATGCATGTCGGCACATAAAACAAGTCTTACCTTATGTTGATACAAATGTGTTTTTGCAGTCAGGAGTGTTAAATCGTACACAAAAATAAAACTGTAAAACTTATTATTGAATGCAAAAATAAATAAAACGGTTTGCATCTGCACCAAAAATATCATAAATGCAAAGTGGTATCTATTTTTTGAGACAAATGTAAACAGTTGCAATTTATCTGTGCATTAATCTAATAATCTGTTTTGTGGATTGTACGTGTATTCTATGCTTTAATATGTGCATTTTAGAGGTTTTAGAGGTTTTTATATAACCTACATGTGGTTCTTGTGCATACATATGTTAACTGCATAATGTGCATATGCAACCCTATTTTTCTTCAGCATTCTGTATTTAATCGAAAAAAGTATCTTCATATTTACCAGTGTTGCCAACTGCTTTCAATTGAAAGTAGCAAAAACTGGTAGCTAAATGTCACTAAAAATCCAAAATCCCTAAATTGGCAACACTGATATTAACTGAAAACAATGGATGCAGTAAGTCATCTATGAATGATCTTCATTAAACGTGATAGTCATTAAAGCTACAAAATGTAAAAATTTTCGCCGCTAGAGTTTGCCTATTCAAAACAAAGGCGTAGCTTGATGACGCCAAGTTTGAGCGAAGAATCTTGGGAGATGTCGTCTTCATCTCACAGCCGGTGGAAAAGAATCGGGATAGGACTTGAACAGAAATCATGTTCATGGATGAGATTATTAACGTTACTGTAGTATGAAGCAGAGCAGGGCGAGTGTTGTGAGAGCTGAAAGAGACCGCTGGAGTGATTGCTAATGACAGACGAACACGACACACGCATCGCTTACAAAAAAACTTTCAATATAAAGAATAAAGAACACACTCACCAAGAACACAAACGAACACAAACGTTTTTGCAAGGGCACGCAAAGGTTTTGCGAACAAATGCAAAGTTTCTCAGGGGAACGCAAAACAATTGCGAGAGAACGCAAAAGTATTGACTTATTATTTTTCCTCTTATTTCATTTTTTTCTCACCACAATGTCCTCTTAGGGGCTCCGTAGAACAACGTGCGCTAATCATGTGGACTACTTTTATGCTACATTTATGTGCTTTTTTGGAACTTGTCAGCTACAATCAGTATACTGTCTTCACTCATATTTACACTCATATTTAAACTTCATTTGGAGCAACAAGGATGAGTAAATGAAAGCATTTTCATTTTGGGTAAACTATTACAGAACATTTTCATTCTATAATTTTCATTGTTGTGGTTGTTTTTCTTTCATTGTTCATTAGAAAAATGTAAAGCTAAAAGGAAATTAAGAAAATTAATACATACATATATATTATTTTTTTCTTCTTCAATAGGCCTATAAGCAAATGCTATGGATAAAATGCATGAGAAATATCCTTCTGGATCTGGAACCAAGGCCACTAAAAAAAGTAGGTGAATATTGTTGCACTATATAGTCTCTACATTCTGCAACCTGGCCCAACGCTGGTAGAGCCCTCACCACTTTAATGGTTGAGGTCCTTTTTGAACCGGAATAGAGCATTGTGGAAAGGTTCTGCATGTGTCTACTGGTTTTGGTTTGGATTGTTTTAAAACATTTTACAGAGGGTAGAGCAATGGAGAGAGAACAGTGTGCACTTAATATTCAGCATTTATGAATGAGCATCTGGTCCATGACATGCTAAGGGGCTAATGATGCTGCATTATGTGTTGATTCCCAGTGAGCCTCAGGCTTCTTGTGTTTTAGTGCTTTCAGGTCCAGCTCTGTGATGTCTCTCAGACTCCTGTTGAAATCCCATTTGTTACACTGAGCATCATTATAGAGTCTGAATGCAAATGGTACACAGTGAGATGTGTTGATTGCTGTGTTTAAGGTGGCAGGGAATCACTTGGCTGTTCACTTGCTGCACCTGCTATCTTTCAAAAACTTGTTTATTCTAATGTTGTGAACAAATACATTTAATATATGTAAATATAGGCAAAGAAGGATCACTTGATATCTTGGAGGATATTAGTTGATTTTTGCTTTAAGTTTGAACAAGGAATATTATGTAAAAACAGCTGTACTTCTAACTCAGCAATTAAATATTTGACTGTGTAGGCTTTGTTTTCAAAATCACAGACTTGATCTTGAAGGATATGATTAAGTAGATGATCGTGTATATCTAAATTGTTAATCTAGACAGAGATTATATTTAATTACACATTAAACGCATTGAAACATTTAGGCAGGAATTCACTAAGAATGAATTGCACTCCCTGATGGTGGTGTTTATTTATATGTGCTGTCTGCATTGTAGCAGTTCACTAAAGGAATTATGCAAATCTGATAATGGTGCAAGCAAATCTGTGCTGAACACTATTTACACGTTGCAATACCTGATATTGTGGGTCAGTTCTGATTGTTAAGTTGCAGGATAGAGCATTTATTTATTTGCAGTTGATATTTGATGAAAAATATTGTGTAGATTCGGATCAAATTATGCTGTAGTGAAGTAAAAGTAATACATTTTAGTGTAATGATTATGAAAGTGACAACTGACATGTTTTATAGGCCTTATTTGTTGGTGAATTTGTACTCTGAGTTAGATTTCAAATCAGTCAAAGTGATTTTGTCATATCATGAGGTACTGTATTTGCTCAAGTTGCTTATAGTAGTAGATAGTGTGCCTACATATTGACATAACTATGCCTATATAGTGTATCTTTATTCAGATAAAGACCGAAAATAATATATATAATACATTATTATATTATTACAGGCTCAGCTGTAGCCTATGTGACAACAATGACAAATAAGCTCCATCAATAACAGTTCGATTATAATTATAATATGCATGTCTAGTACACCAGATTTGTGCGCAACAAGATCACACAGAGCTGTCTGTGTGCGCCCATTGAGATGATGTGCTTTCTTTTGATGGATGTTCTAATATTGAAGTGCAGCTACTCTGTCCACCTTATTTTGTCTGTCCAACTGAAATAAAATGACTTTATTTGAATGAATAAATTATATGAATGAAAATATTGTATGGAGTAATTGATTGCTATGTAGTCTTTATATATTTATAACTTCTGTCAAAGACAGATTAGCTGCTTTTCCACTGTCAGGCCAATGCAAGCCAGGGCTAACAACATGCCGAGCGGGGCTCAAGCCCCGAGGCCAAAATCAAGCTGTATATCCACTGTTGGGTCAGTAGCCCTGCAGCGCTACCCTAAAACCCGCCCTTAACATGCCTCTGTAGAACAACGTCACACAACTCCACCATTTCACAACGCTGAATGCTGAATCAAACCATATTTATCATTATTTCACATAAAAAGAGAACACACATACTTATACATGATCACAGGAATGCACAAAACAATGTTAAGGCTTTTAAGTCCAAAGGCTTACACATTTAAAAAATATTGATAAAATATCAAATGTTTACGTCAAATTTCTTTAGAAAGAATGAGCAATTTTTCATTAAATTATGCGATCTGAGGAGGTTTGCGCGATCTCTCCCGTCTCACTATAGTGTTATCCTTTCAGCCAGAGCAACAGAGGGCGCTCACGAGCAGAAAACAGGAGTTATATAATTTATGACATGCGTGAATGTAGAAGTCATGTATCAACAAAAGCACAGGAGAAAATACTGATGAAACATGAAATCAGATAAATACACTACTATAATGAAGCAGTCTCTGGTATGTTCCATAATCTTATGTGTTATGTCGTTAGCATAAGTACCCTTTAGCATCAGATATAAATATATTTCTGCCTCATACGGTGATCAGAATCCCCATCGGATCATAATCAGAAGTTATTTCATATATTCGCTGGTGTCTGAAAGTGAGTTTTGAGTTGAAAATTGTGTCTTTAATGTTGAGGTTAGCTGATAGCCTGATGTGAAAACATGGGAAACGAACAGCGGTGTTGACTCTCTCAAACTCCACCTTTGTTCATAACTACTCCTCAAGCCTCAGTTGGCCCGCCTTGTACCAAGGTATTCGGCGGGCCAAAAAAACCTGACCATTGTCCCCAAGGAAGCCCCGAGGAGGCTCGATCAAGCCCCGGAAGTGACAGTAAAAACGCGTCTGGCCCTGGCACGCACTAGCACCTCGCTTTTCGCCCAACAGTGGAAACGCGGCTATTGTGATGTTTCTGGTCTCTTAATGAGACAGAGCAGAATCTCAGGCATCATTAGTCCACTAAACATGCAGAGCAGCAGTATGCTAGATATAAGGGTGAGATATGTCAAAACTACTATGGAACGTCTAAAAGTCTAGAGCAGGGGTGTCTGATCCTGCTCCTGGAGGGCCACTGTCCTGCAAAGTTTAGCTCCAATCCTAATTAAACACACCTGGACCAGCTAATCAAGGTCTCACTAGACATACTAGAAACATCCAGGCAGGTGTGTTGAGGCAAGTTGGAGCTAAACTCTGCAGGACAGTGGCCCTCCAGGACCGACTTTGAACACCCCTGGTTTATAGATTTTCAACAATGTGTAGGCTACTCTTTCTCCATGTTACCTGAACCCAGATCTCCCCATTTATTATTCAGTTTGTCGGATGATGCTAAACTTTTGACAGCTCTAGAGCTTTTGTAAAAACTACAGATCGTAATCTTGCTCATGGACAGTCGGATCGAGACCAATGCGTTATGGGTGTTGAAGTTTCCCTAGCCCTTTTTTCTCAGTTTTCAGTAGGTCTTGTGCCACTGCCTTCTTACGGCATAGACAAGGGTTGTCAGGTTTTCACAACAAAACCCACCCAATTAATAACATGTTATTTGGGGTTGCTTCAACCCGCGGACATGACAAAACAACCTGCGGTAACAGTGTTAAAGTTCCGCGGGAAAACCGTGGACTTAGCAACACTGCCATAGACAGCCAAGTTTTATTAAAAGCCCATCTTGCCATAATCGGCCCTTTAAGATGTTTTGTGTGGCACAACAGAATTAAAAAAGAGTGATAAACTCAAACAAGAACCCCCTGTTTTGCATTCTTTTTTGACAAAGGTTTTTTTAATGGAAATGTATCTTTTCATTACCGGTATACTGTGCAACACTAGTCTAGACATAATGTCTGCTCCACTGTCTTATTAATATCTTAATAATGGGTAACTGGCAACAAGCCTGAGAGCTCAGTGTGTCTTCAGACCCTCCCCACATTCTGTTCCATTCCATTGTGCTGCGTCTAGCTGTTTTTGAATACAAGGATGCATGCTGTGTGTACACCAACTTTAATTTTCGTCTTTTTCAACATCTGTTTATTTTGTACAGGTCATCAACATAAAACCATTTCAGTTATGTTGCTTTGAAGAACATGCTCCAAGTGCCTCATTTCCATGCAGCTCTATTAGCTCTATAAACTAATCTAAGTAATGAAGACGGAGTGTGCTGACCCTCGCGACCTGCCGATTTATTGTTCTTTCCTTTAGGGTGCCATCCTGCAATGTTGTAAGTTACTAGCGCTTTCGATTTCCACAGCACCATTATACGAGCAGATGGCAAGGTTATATATTTACTGTCAGATATTATTAAGGCCTGGACATGTGGTCAGCTGCGATAGCAAGCATATGTTTGTGCCACAAAACAGTGCCCTCCAAAGGAGGCTGATTGAGCTGACACCAACAAGGGCAAATTCTCCTTCGTTGTCACTTCTTTTTCACTTCAGTGCTAGCAGATAATGCACAAGTCTTGACTTCAAAAAGCCATATCCAATGTGCTTATTCAAAATGTATTTTTAAATGTCTACAGATTATAGCTAATGTCAGTCTTTATTTTCATGCTTTCTTATGTCTCTTTCATCCCTGGCAAATTGAACAGTTAGGACTCTATTTTTGTTTTCATGACGATGTGGGCAAAGTTCCAAGCTTTATAGTTTGAAAAATCATACAGTTTTCAATCGTTACTAAATCTTCTTCTGCAAAGCCATAACAGATCAGGCCATAACTTGGGTTCAATTTACAGAAACCCAAACAGAAGAGGATTTTAAAATCCATTTGATGGGGAAAGCTTAATAATTAACAGAGGAAATTTCGAGTGTCATTTCCCATGCATGGTGCAAATGATTTAGACAGATCACCCTCTTTACTGACTGCATTTGAGCTCAGTTGTTAAAAAATGATTCAATCTGTGATAATTAGCAAAGTGGTTGAGGAGCTCCCTTCTGCTGCAGTATTCAGAGCCATGAGTCATGCATTCAGACGCTGAATATGAAAACGGTCTTTATGCACTGAGAAAAATGTCTCTGACAAATCTGACTGCACGTACACGCGCACCCAAATTCACAGTCAAGATCGCAAGTCTCTCATGTTCATTCTTACAAACTAAACAACAGAGGAGTTTGACAATAACAAAGGGATGCGAAGACTCGCAATTTGAGATGAGCGTGTAAACAGGCATTCACGAATGCTGAAGAGCAGCTCACCTCCAGACTGTCAGTCTCCCAGGGGGTTTCAGATTCTCACTAAAGCAAACCACATTCATTACGCCAACTTCTGTTTTTACTATCAGTACCTCACACAAACTGGAGGTCTATTTCAGCTCCAAATGTTTTCCTTCTCAAGTGCTCATGAATACTGGTAGACTGTCGCTATGCGTTGTCTCTTTGAATTTGCTGTATATTAGGAGCGGTGCTTGGCGAAGCAAATACCTTTCATTATTGTGTACCGTCTAAACCTCCTGGTACACAGGGCCTATTATGTGGTACCTCCCTTACTAAAGACATAAAAACAGTATGTAATGGCTCTTGCTTTCCAGAGTCCATTGAACACAGTCCTTTCAGAGTAAAGTACAGATTCTAACGTCTTGTATTCAGTGGGGGTGTATTCTTAGAGAAAGTGGTACGGCGTACAGTGCATTATGGAATTTATGTAGCATTACCTCCCTCTATAATGTAAGTCACTAGGCGTCAAAATGTTTGACAAGTGTGCAGTGTGGCGGGGAGAGCGAAGACAGACACATATGTGTGAATATATGTGATCTTTTTTGTAAACCACCTAAATACATTTTAAACCATTTTATTATTATTACCTTACCCTTATATTACCCTCAATAGCAGTAAAAGTGTTTTGCAATACAACAAGAATGCAATAAGTACATTGTACCTAACAATATATATATATACAGCTCTGGAAAAAATTAAGAGACCACTCCAAGTTCAGAAATCAATGTTAAGTGGTCTCTTAATTTTTTCCAGAGCTATATATCACTTTGCCAAATGTTCAGTTATTTCAATACGTCCTACAGCCTATAACAGCAAAAGAACCAAAACCCACAGCAACACCGAGCAAGCAAATAAATATAGTAAACAATAGGATGAAAACGACAAATTATTGTTTTTTGCCACAAAATACGTTTTATTGTGTCTTGAAAGCACATACTCTCTCTCTCTTTCAAACGTACACACGTATATAGTACGGACACACACAGAAACGTTCTGTCAGCGCTGCTCTGACTAATTAATCAGTAAAACAGTTTAGCAACTTAAGATACATGACTTACGAGCAAGGTAATAACTGTGCGGTTCTTGAGATAAACTTATAGTTTCGCTATTAGTAGAGACACTGCTGCCGCTTATTCTCTCTCTCTCAACTGCGTTAATAACTGTATCAACTGTATTATTCTACTATCAAGGCTCAAGCCTCCGTTACTAGTTATGAAATGACGTTTTGGAATTAGCAACGGAGGCTTGGGATGAGATGCGTAAGAAATTACTCCTACACACAAGAGTGTTTTAAAGACAAAAACCTGACAAATGTCTTGAAATACAACATCGGAACAGTGTCTTGAGGTGTGGTAACCATAGTATAAGCGGAATAATTGACTCCGGGCCATTGAATTCTTAGAAAATAATGCACACTCCGCTTAGCATCGTGGCTGCATTACCACCTCGGGTGTGCATTATAAGAATTCAACGGTTCGTTGTCAGTTATTCCTTACATATTTTTTTTTTTATGTAAGTACATAGTAGTTATAGTAGTAGACACTTAATATAAAGTGTGACCATACATTTTAATTCAGGATTTGAATCTCTCATTTATTTATTTTACCTAATTTATTACCTTTTGTGATGAATTCACCATTCACATTATATACAATGGTCTACAGAGCTGAATGCATAATATTTATTTACAAAACAAGATCTCTCTTACAGCCTCTGGGCTTAATGTCAGACTTGCGTGTCTTTAGAGGTCATAGTCATTTTGTGGATAAGGGCCGTCTCTCAGAAAGGGGAAAGTCTTTTGTTTCTAAGTTCTGGTCATGGTGTGCCGGGCTGCAGAGAAGATCAATGGCCGAGACTGTGAGAGGACTGGTGCTGTGTGCAGGTCAGACTGAGAGGCGGTGTGAAGCCTTTTCATAGTGACAGAACCCCTGCCAGCTTCAACAACAGAAACACAGCATCAACAGCGCTCGTAGGGAGACAACAACAAGGCACTCACAATTTCAAGCAACACACACAGAGAAATGGATTTTTATTGTGACATTGAGGAGATCATCAATACCTGTTGTGCGTGATGGGGAAAATATCAAGGAGAGTTGTCGATACATGATGAAAGGGCAAACTCTTTGTATTAACGTCTTTCTCAAAGTCATAAAAGTATATGTTTCTCTATTTCTTTCTGAAAGGGCCATGTAACTTTTGTTAAATTGTTCAAATTCCTAAAAAAGGGGGCAGTCGTGGCCTAATGGATAGAGAGTCGGACTTGTAACCCAAAGGTCATGGGTTCGAGTCTCAGGTCCGGCAGGGATTGTCGGTGAGGGGAGTGAATGTCCAGCGCTCTCCCCACCCTCAATACCACGACTGAGGTGAGACCCTTGAGCAAGGCACCGTACCCCCAACTGCTCCCCGGGCGCCGCAGCAATGGCTGCCCACTGCTCCGGGTGTGTGTTCACGGTGTGTGTGTTCACTGCTGTGTGTGTGCACTTGGATGGGTTAAATGCAGAGCACAAATTCTGAGTATGGGTCACCATACTTGGCCACATGTCACTTCACTTCACTTCACTTCAAAAAGGGTGAATGAGTCCAAGATGGGGGAGTGTGTTGCAGCTGATGATCCAAGCCACCATTTTGCGACCTTGTTTTATTCAATTCTAATGTTCCTAATGAAGTTTAAAAAAATTTATGTGGAGAGAAGAGGGAGCCAAATAGAGTTCACAATGACCACACATGTGCAGTTCAAATAAAAGATTGAAGGTAGTAAAGGGCCAGACCTTTTGGTGAAATTTTAGGACAGAAACATGCACTACCTGCCATGTCATGTCATTTACAACTATCTTGAGTTTAATACTAGCAGCCAGCTAGGCCTGTAGTGATTAGTGATTTAATTAATAATCGCAGTATTTTGATCTAATTGAGGTTGTTCGAAATAACCGTGGTAATTGTGTAGTTTAAATTCCAATCACAAATTTGCTGTGGGGAAATAAGGGGAAATTTTAACCGTGTCAGTAAATGCCATCAAAAGCACAATGTCGTGTATCCATTTACCTGTGTGGTAGGGAGAAGCAAGGGAGACATGATCTGGTGGGGAGTCAGATTTTGGCACCAAACTGGTCCATTATTTAAGAACTCAAAAAGATCCCAGACAGGCTTGATGATTGACACCATGGACCACGGATTTGAACCTCACTCAAGAGCAACTGTTCTGGACCGCACAGTTTGCTGTGTTTTGGTTTGCACCAAACTCACACAAAAGATTATAATCAAGAATCATTGAGTATAATTGGTCGCTTTAGAGCGGAGAGGTAAAGCAAGGAAGGATTTGTTATTTTACTAAAGGAACAAGTTGAAAAGAAGTTAAGAAGGAATCACATTTTTAGAATGCTAAAGAAAATCGAGCGCAGCGTTAGTTCAGTCAGGCCACGTAGGCATAGTGCTGCAACCAGCTGATGCGGTCAGTTGTCAAACCGCTCCAATCACTACCATTCTCCTATTAGACACGGGACATATATACGTGGCATTACTGCTCAAGTAAGTATGCTCAAACTGCTACAACCCTCCCTCCCTCCCCATGCATATTACGTGCACCTTCTGGTTGTCATCTTCTTTTGTTTCAGATTACTAAGGCTTTCAAGTCCTGGCTGGCATGGACCTCACTGCTGAGAGACACTCATCCTCATAACCAAGCTACAGTATAGACGTCCCACTGCCACATCTACACGATTACCATGTTCGCTTTTAAAGACATTACTAAGTGTCTTAATTGTCTATGTATTTCCAAGCTGATGGTTTTGGGGGGTTAATGTTAAAGCTCTTGTATGTTCAATTAATTTTGGAGCAAGAACCCCCATAAGGAACCATACCGCCAAAGATAAATTGAGTTCAATAAACTCAAGTAACTTGCCAAAGTGGTCCTGTCTGAAATAAGTTCATGTTGACAACGTTGCGCGACATGAATATAATGCAGTATATTGATGGTCAAAAACACTTAAAAATGAACAGTGAACAGTGGCCAATAACATATGTACTGTATTTGAGTTCATCATTTGTGCTGTGCATTGAGGTATGTGAATAATGGTGGTAAAAATAACCACAGTTCTAGTGAATAATCAGAATAGTGAAAATTGCATGTAAGGTTTGTGCAATTAAGTCCTTACTCTGATTACTGGAAATAATCACATTATTGTTGAACACATTATTGTTATTGTTGAAACTTAGTCATTGTTTGGAGTCAAGCAGGTTGATTAAATGTGACGCAAGTCAGATGGATAGTCCAGCAGGTTGTTATTGACTAGAAATGTTAATTACAACATGTTCCAAAATAATTGCTTAAAAAGAGAGAAAAGAGTAAGTCCAGCTTTTAGATTCTAGAGGTTTAAAGAGATTAAATCTATTTTAACGTCTAATGGGACAGAACTTCTAGTAAGGTGTGTGTTGACACCACAGAAGAAGAGGTAAATATTATGATTTCAGGCAATCTCAGATGCATCAAGGAAGGTGAGCAGTTGCAGAATTGGTTAAAGGCACATTCAGGGCTCTCTTGGACAAGGGTAGAAGTAGAGATGGTGGGCATGAGATTAGGGTGAGTTTTGTGAGAATATGCTCACGATGATGACCACAATTTGTAGAACAAATTCAGAAGTTCTCAGGGTGAAAAAATAGATTTGAGGCTATAGGGCAGAAGATTTCAGTAGCTACTAAGTTAAGTCTCTGTGCGCAAAAAAAAAAAAAAAAAAAATATCTGCAGAGATGTTAGGAGGGATATGAAAACAGAAATGGCATTGGAGAAATGGCACTGGGGGAATCTTAAAATTTCACTTTAGTATGACTTTCAGTGGGTAAAAGGGTGTGAAGGTGTCGTGGGAGTTGTGATGAATGGTGCAGTTCTTTTAAAATCATTGTTGTTGTGTCTCTACTATCGCTGGTTTACATCTGCATCTCGTGTCCTTGAGGTCCACATCCAGGCAGACACAAAGTGATGACTGCCATGTACCTCTGGACCTTCGCTGCACAATCCAACAGTCATTTCTGACAAGGAGGATACCATCATTCCCAATGGACTTGCACACCTTCTTGGCCCCTGATTATTTTCCTTTTTATTTATTTTTTTATTATATTCAGCTCTTTGAACTGTATCACCACAAATCCCACGGTCTTTGTCTTCACTGTTTGTTCCACTGCAAGTGGGAATGAGATGAAGTAGTCAGACATATGGCCTAAGGTAACAGGAACTGGTGTGGGACAGTTTCTTGTAAACAAAATCAAATTGTTTTCCCACCTTGAGAGTCACAGTTGAGTTGGAGAGCGGATGATAGACATTTGATGTTGAAGGGCAGCTGGGAGCATCAGCCTGAATATTGAAATCAGCTCAGAAGAATGTCCACCTTATTCAGAAATGTGCCTATAGGCGGCCATGGGGACAAGGATTTGTCTCTGTTTTTATAACTCTACACACTGTAAGAAAAAATCTGTGAAATTTACAGTAGAAAACTGGCAGCTGTGGTTGCTAAACTTTACCATAAAAAGCAACACTGTTAGTTTTACAGATTGGACTTACATTTAGAGAGAAAAAAGTGTTTTTTACCTTTATATTATACTGACAACAAACTTAAAAACACAGGTGATAAAGAGAAAGCCACATGTTTAATCAAAGTTCATGACAAGTAGCTTTTCTGAGGTAAATACTTAAACAAAACACTATCATGGTAACACACAAACATTACACTAAAATAATGCAATAAACATTAATTTAGCAACATAAGATGTAACAAAACCTGAATTTTGAAAACCCATTAGATGTAAGCTGTCACACAGAGGATTCTGGGAATGTCACTAGCTCTTTTTCACTTCCAAAAATTTAACATTTAATTTTTTTTTTTACTGTAAAATTACATGAAATGTTTCATTAGATCTACTACAGTTTATCACTGTTTGGAGTAAGTGAACTTACCATTAACCAATTACTAGGTTTTTATCATAGCATTTTACAGCCTTTTACCAATAAAATTATGATCTTTTTTTATTTTTATTTTATTTTTTTTACAGTGTATAGGGGGATGACTGTAATACTGTAGCATGAAATAATACCTGTTCCACAACCTCAACATGAAGCCCAGAAAGTCTTGGCAAAGGCCTAGGTAAAGTCTCCCTCCTTCACAACAGATTAGCAGTCCCATAGATGTCACCGTACTGAGAAATCTCTAGTAGTTAGTGAAGGATGGATTAAGTGGGATGGGATTCTTCATTTGTGGTCTGAAGTGATGTATGCAACAGACTGGAATAGCGGGAAGAGGATCATTTCTGTGACTAAGGAGAGAGCTTACATAAAGTGCTTATAGTTGTAGGGCAGAAGAACTAGAATCTCCATTAGCCTTCCTCACTGAACTCCCACAGACTGACTCTGATGAAGCTGAGTAGGAAGAGGCTGCTACTGCAGTGCAGATGCACTGAGCGTATAATGCTGATGATTAATGGCTGATTGGTTGGCAGGTGTGAGAGAAGAAAGGGAATTCAGGCAAATGCGAAGCCACTCTAATGCTTAAAGAAAACAAATAATCTAGATACTGCTTAAAATGGGCCATGTCAAAGCAAATTTCTTATTTTGCTGGTTAGTCTAAGACAAGATAAGAAGCTTCACAAAAGAGCAAATTGATTCTTTACCTGTATACAGTTCTGCAACAAGTTAGAAAGCAATCTGAAAGAAGTGCTTTCTTAAATGTAACAAAGATTCTAGGTCCCATAAATTACCACAATACTGATAATTGTTTTGATCGTAGTATATCAAACCCCTGTCATTAATTAGGGCCAGAGCACCGGTGGTGTGAGGACCCTATTGTAATTGTTCAGTCAATTCTTCTTCTTCTCCAAAATGAATTGCATTTTTGAGGGCCTAAACGTGCTCAAAAACTCATGAAACTTTGCACATGCTTCAGAAGTGGTGAAAATTTACATCTGATATGGGTTTCAGAATTAGGTATGGCAAAATGGCTCGATAGCGACACCTACAAAATTTCAATTAAGCGCCTTTCGTGCTACATTTCACATACAGGTATGAAATTCAGTAGACACATGTAACAGCCCAATACCTACAAAAAAAGCCCCTGGGTGCAAAATCTGTAAACCCAACAGGAAGTGAGATTGAATTTTCTCTGCAAATTTTTTGCAGTTTTGCCATTTCCAGATGTACTTTAACGAACTCCTCCTAGAGCTTTAATCAGATCAACATCATATTTGGTCAGTCTAATCTAAAGGCCTTTGCAATATTAAATTGCGAAGATCTAGAGTTTTCGCTGAAGGGTGTGTCCGTGGCGGCCTGACAAATTTCGATGTTTCGCCATGAAACAGGAAGTTGTTGTAACTTGGGCATACAATGTCCGATCTTCCCCAAACTTCCCGTTTTATTAGAGTCCTGGCCTGAAGACATCTACATGCCAATATTCAGTTACAGTCATAGCGCCACCTGCGGTCAACAGGAAATGACATGTTTTACACTGTGATTAAAGGGTTAGTTCACCCAAAAATGAAAATAATGTCATTTATTACTCACCCTCATGTCGTTCCACACCCGTAAGACCTTCGTTCATCTTCGGAACACAAATTAAGATATTTTTGATGAAATCCGATGGTTCAGTGTGGCCTGCATAGCCAGCAATGACATTTCCTCTCTCAAGATTCATTAATGTACTAAAAACATATTTAAATCAGTTAATGTGAGTACAGTGGTTCAATATTAATATTATAAAGCGACGAGAATATTTTTGGTGAGCCAAAAAAACAAAATAACGACTTATATAGTGACGGCCGATTTCAAAACACTGCTCCAGGAAGCTTTGGAGCATAATGAATCAGCGTGTCGAATCATGATTAGGATCACGTGTCAAACCGCCAAACTGCTGAAATCACGTGACTTTGGAGCTCTGAACCGCTGTTTCGAAGCTGTTGTAACTCTGGCATACAATGTCCGATCTGCCCCAAACTTTTCATGTGTGATAAGAGTCCTGGCCTGAAGACATCTACATGCCAATATTCAGTTAGTCATAGCACCACCTGCTGGCAACAGGAAATGGCATGCTTTACACTGTAATTCACTCCCAGAAACACATTTAAACATGTCATGAAGTACCGAACATGCTAGAAACACGTTAAATCATGCAACACTAGGCTTAGTGCTAATGTATACAATTAACGCCACAAAACAGGAAGTTGTTGTAAGTCAAGTATGCAATGTCCGATCTGCTCCAAACTTCCCATGTTTGATAACAGCCTTGGCCTGAAGACATCTACATGGCAATATTCAGTTACGGTCAAAGCGCCACCTGTTGGCAGCAGGAAGTGTGGCACTTTGAAATGACTTTGCCATAATTCTCCTGTATTTACTCGCTTACATGCATTTCGCACACTGTTCACTGTTTTCCAAAGGCCTTGCGAGGGCCCTTTCATCGCTGCTTGCAGCTTTAATTAATTAATTATTTTCATTCTGTATTTAACTTAGTGAATAGGTAAGAAAACCTTTGACTAAATATTTTAAGGTAAGCTTTTTTTTGATGATTTTTAGATTATTAAACTTTATGTTGGGTGAGCCCTTGAAAATATTTATGCTAAAATGGAAAACCTAATTGAAATGAAATCATTTTTGGGCTTTTAAAATTCATCAAATATTAGCTTTAAGAATCTAAGCTGTTCTTGAGCATGTTTTTTGATTGTTTTATTGAGCATTTTATTGTTGCTGTCATTTTTGGTGAGTTCTGTGACACTGACATTGATACTCTCCTGCCTTTAAAGCTCCACCATTTTGTTTTGTATGCTAACCTTGCAATGCACTTTTTCTGGATTTTCTCACACAAAAAAAGAAAAAAAAAGAAAGTCCATCAACATTTCTCTGGTCAGCGGTAAGCTATTTAGTCAGCATCTCTTAAAAATCTTTCTATTACCATGCAGATGTTCCAGTCCCTTGAGTTGGCTGGCAGTAAAACTGACCACATGTTCAGAGTCTGTACAGTGTCTATAAGATTATAAAGTTGTAGCCTTCTCGTCAAGTGTCGGGCACTGATTTTAAAGTGGTCTATTACTGGAAAACATCAAGCTGTTTCAGATTGAGTGAGTTTCTGATTAAAATGAAAATGTGTTCATTCACAATGCAGCAGTATATATTGCACTTTTATTAATAAAATGGCTTTTAATATGTCTAGACCCCCAGCCCCCCCAAAAAAAACAAACAAAAAAAACAAGATAATACAACATTTTGTTCATAGATGTCCTACATGTCATTTTAAGTAAGACTGAGCACAGTACTCAAGTATTTTTTTAATGTCTTTTGTCTTATTCACCCCCACATCCCCTTGTCATCAACACCAATTGTGTTTACTTTTGTATTACTTTTGACTCGTAATGATCTTAATTTGTATCATTTAGCATTATCATTAACAGATTAGTTCACTTTCAAAGTGAACTAATCATTTAATATTTTGTAAAGGTGCTAGATATAGAATTCAGAAACCCTTGTTATTAGCGACACCTGTGGCCGTTAAGAGAATTGCAGCCAGCAATCACTCGTGCACATGTAACGTACAAGAGGCTGAATGTGATTCAAGACCTCCTTATACTCATGCCAAAGTTATTTTTCATTCTTCACTTAGAAGTAAAAAGAAGTTGGAAATGTCTTTGCAGCGATATACTATTAACAAACATCCATACACCATCCACTCTGCAAAGAGCGATTTAGATGAATATGTGAAAATGTGCTGCATACTTTCTTCTCAATAACAAAATTATCACAAAACAAAAATGACAGTGGTGTGAAAGCAGCAGGTAAGAAAGCATCTAATAGCGATATGCACCAGCTGCAATTCGCCGGCATCGTGTAGACAGTGACGTAAATAAATTACAGTTAAGATAGTTTGTTTATAAAGTATATTTGAGACTATAGACCAGGGGTGTCCAAACTACGGCCCGCGGGCCAACTGCGGCCCGGGGATGAATTTTAAGCGGCCCGCAACTTGTCTATTAAAATATATTAAGTGTGGCACGCCATGCATAATTTACAAATCGTGCAGTTTCACAATGTCAACACGAAGCGGCAGTACTAGATTTTAGGCAAGGGAAACATTAACGCACCAAAAGCGGAACGAAACAGCGCTACTTGTGCGCACTGCGCGACTCACAAGCCCACAAATGTGTTTACTTGCTGAGTGTCTCGATCACACGACCACTACACAGTCAGCGAGAAGTGTTCAAGTTCGGCGTAGAGGTCTCAGGTACAAGCTGCAAATCTCTCTGTGATTTAATTCTGACTTAATCAACAACACTAACGGGCAAATCAGGAGAAACATTGAGCCGAAGCTGATCCAGTTAGAATATTTTTCAACCAACAATTCACCAACATTTATCATGGATTTACTGTGGTAACACTAACTGTAACCGTGGTATATTGTCAGAAATGTAGGTTAATATCTTATTTTATTTCATTTTTAATGTAGACTTTTTTTTAATGTATTAAATGCCAATAAGGCCACACTATTTTTGTCATAAACTTGCAGTTTTGTGCATTCGTAAATGTTAAATGTGTTTATTGACTAAATACCTTAAAGCCATTCTAGATATAGAAACAATATTTGTACTTTTTATCATATAGTGAAGTGCCATGTGTGGTTTTAACTGCGGTGATCTAATTAGAGTACTTTTAATTTAAATAAGATTAGAGTTCTAACTCAGTAATAATATTTCAATTTCACCCTTTAAAAACGAGGTTAAGTTTTATAGATATTGTTTGTGTATTAAATTTGCATCTGTCCTATCTCAAACTACTCTATTGTCAGCTCAAGCTTTTGTCAAATCTGTTATGTTTTCAAGAAACAAAACATGTAGGCCTAATATATATAGCCTGTATATATATAAAATATAAAAGGAACTGGCCCCCAGATGTGTCCAAGACATCGAATCTGGCCCCCTTTTAAAAAAGTTTGGACACCCCTGCTATAGACTATATAGATCAGGCTATGTGAGATTATAGAGACTATTAATCCCTTTTCTTTGTATGACACATCGACATTACAGTAAGGAATGGCTCTTTTGGCATTATCCTGAACATTGTATAAGCATTCATTTCATGTGTCATTGAGCAGAAGAGAGGCTCTCGGGAACGTGCATAAATGTCACATCCTTTTGATTTTCCTGGCGAAACCAGCCCGAGTCAGGCTTTCATAGACAACCTAGGAAGTTAGGAAAGGTCTCGTTTTTTAAGTTTCATTATAAGCTGTTCATACATTAGCAAAAAAAAAGTGATTAATACATGGAAATTCTTATAGCCCCTTTAAAGTGGCCAAAACAGTCAATACTTTGTCTTTAAAAAGACACTTGAGAAACCCAGATGAGATGTAACAAAAATCCAAAAGATTAGTCATTTCACTATGTGTGTTGTTATTTTTCTAATGACATAAGAATATTCAGTCACATTTTACAGTAAGTTTCTTTAACTACTATGTACCTATTCACTATGTAAAAAAAAAAAAAAAAAGGACAATGTACTTATTGTGTTCATGTTGTATTGCTAAATACTTTTGCTGTTACTGCGGTGGGATTCGGGTTAAGGTTAGGGACAGGTTGGGTGGTATGGGTAGGGGAAGGGTCGTTAATGTAAAGTGTAATTATGGAAGTAATTACAGAAATTGATTGCAGATGTAATTAAATGGATGTATTTAAAAAATAATAATAGTACAATGTAAAAATATGTATCTACACAATAAGTGCTTTGTATCAAATGATTGTACATAGTTGCTAAAGACACCTTAAAGTGGGACCAAATATTATAACTTCTGGGAAATTGTATTGTCATGCAGCAAATACTGTTAAAAAAATATTTTAAAGGCCACTCTGTGCAATGTAAGGTTACTCTTGAATGCTATGAGGAAACAATATCTGTCTTCTCTAATGTTTTTTTCAGTGTGCTGACCTCAGCAGATCAATGTCTGAAGGGACACAAGCTGATTTTTTTCGCAAGAAATACTGAGCATATGGTGAGATGACAAGTTCACCTTCAAAATTAATTTGAACACATTCTGTAAAAAACAAAATGAAATTAAGCTCGTGTTTTCACATGCGTTGCTCTTCTTCAAAAGGCCAGGAAAAGATTAGTTAAGTTTGATAGGATACCATTGATCTGAATTTGACATTTAAAGTCTGCAGATATTTCTTGCATGCTGTGAAGTTCAAAGAGTTGGTGACAGGTGCTCCACATAAGCATATATTCTTTTTTTTTTTTTTTTACACCGGACATTCAATAGCGCATATGGATGCATATTTGTGACCTGCATATGTTCAGTTCCTGTTTAAGATTGCCTCCTCCTACTCAACACAATTAGAGGTGAAAAAGTTGCTTCACTTTTCTTTTGCCCATATGAAGTGATAATAATGTGAGAGCTTGTTATATTTTCCAGAGTGTTAGATTCAGGCAAATGTGTTGTTTCAACCCAAATAAATTTGTTTTTAGAAGAGAAAAGTCCTTCATAGTTTTGAATGAGCTTAGATTTAGAACATATTCTATGAAATTAAAATGTTATTCATACTAATTTGCAGATATCTGACCTTATGAAAGTCTACCCATGTTTTCCTATTGAGAATCAGACAAGGAGCAAACTTATTTTTATTATTATTATTATTTATTTATTTACCATTAGTAATTTTGGATGTACAAAAGATCCCTATTTATTTATAATATCTTGAAAAAAATAATGATTTAATATGTTAATTATAAAAAAATGTAATTATTCTTAAGACTCTATAGTCACTGAGAGTGTCTGGCCTTCCTCAGATAATAATTTTAAAATACAAAAACATGAACCAATTATCTGATCATCAAATCTGTCATCAAACTAACATTATTAAACATTTGACACATTTTGTGTTGCAAAATTTATTCCATATAATCAGTCGTCTTTTTTTGTTCCCACTTGCCTTTCCACACATCAAGCTGTCATTGCAGACATCAGAGATGTGATCTTCTCTCTGTCCTGAATGAATGTGAACAAGACTTGGGCTGCTTTGATAATTCACTTTGTAAAGACATCATTATTATGCATTGAGTTGCAGGAAAATGTCAGATAATGAGACAATGACACAGTGAATGTGTATGGAGATATTTTGTGGCAGTCAGAGACTAGAGACGGCTCATTTCTGATTCTTTTTGACGTGTTGTCCTGACATGAGATCCTGATGTTGTTGGACATGTCACTAGCTTGTTCTCCATCTTCGTTGGCCTGTCATTTGGTGCACTGCCTGCATTATAGATTGTGAATATGCACGTGAAGTTCTTGAAAGTTATTATAGTGAACGAGCCGATTGCATAAGTTATCTGCCGTTGACCTAAAACAATTCCTAAACTGGACTCGAATACTGAAGGGGCTCCAGTGTATAAGAGAGAAAAGATATTGTATCCATTGCCTTTACTTCATTTATTTTTTTTAATAATAGTTATATACAGTATAAATAAATGGTTAAAGTGTTATGAACTAAGTTGGTTGTTATTGTGAAGAATTCAATTTGGAGCTACAGACATCATTTTCCTACCAGAAATATCAATCTAGGGAATAATGTTTTCATTATTGCACTTGCCAAAGTGCACTTGACACTCCCTAGCAGCCTGTCTCAGGGACCTGACAGCTGTTCACGAAATAAAATTTATTGTCATTACAGAGAATCACCAACTCGATCCACGATCTGAGTATCATCATAATTAATCATGACATCCCCATACTGGGTGTCATTTGTAATCTAACTTCTCTGTTTTGGTCAGCTCAAAATAAGAACATTACAGCACTGTGAAGCAGCTACATGGTCAAACCAGTAATGCACAAAATGGACGTCTCTTGAATAAAGGATGTGTTACTGCGATTTGTGTTTTTACTGATTATCTCTGGTTAAATCTGAAGGATTCTTTCCCTTATTACTCTGTAAAGGCTTCCTGCCTTTGATCTCCTCATGGTTTTGAATTCATCTCACAGTAGGCTTGATATGAAGAAGCTGCATTGCTAATTCTGACAAATTTTCACGGATGATAGTGGCCCAAGCTGAATTCTCCAAATAGTTTTATAGTTAAGGGTAAAGATGAAATGTATGCTACCTCAGACAACCCTTCTCACTTTAATTAATGGTGGGTGGCTTTATGACACTTCTAAAACCACAAACATTTTGACAGTGTTTTATGACATGAAAGCTAAGCTAACTTTGAATCCTCTTCAGAGAGGCTTTGAAAGCTCCAGNAACCAGTAATGCACAAAATGGACGTCTCTTGAATAAAGGATGTGTTACTGCGATTTGTGTTTTTACTGATTATCTCTGGTTAAATCTGAAGGATTCTTTCCCTTATTACTCTGTAAAGGCTTCCTGCCTTTGATCTCCTCATGGTTTTGAATTCATCTCACAGTAGGCTTGATATGAAGAAGCTGCATTGCTAATTCTGACAAATTTTCACGGATGATAGTGGCCCAAGCTGAATTCTCCAAATAGTTGTATAGTTAAGGGTAAAGATGAAATGTATGCTACCTCAGACAACCCTTCTCACTTTAATTAATGGTGGGTGGCTTTATGACACTTCTAAAACCACAAACTTTTTGACAGTGTTTTATGACATGAAAGCTAAGCTAACTTTGAATCCTCTTCAGAGAGGCTTTGAAAGCTCCAGACACTTTCACCCCATCCTATTTCCCCACAGGCAAGGGGAAGTATGGAGGCAAGTTTTGAGACAAAGAAATAAAAAGAGGTGGCTGAGGTGATTTTTTTAAAAATATGTATATATAAACCCACAGCCCCATCAGTAAGGCTCAAGTACCCCATCAATACCAATTATTATTTTATTTTTTTATGCATTACAAACACATGCCTTGCTGTTATTAGAATGTCTTTATGTTTTATATCTTGTATTGGATATAATTTAGTGTTATCGTTGATATTATTTTAAAAAAAAAATTACAATTTTTTCCATAAAACATTTTACGTTTGCATTTCCCATGTTTAATTTTAAGTTAATTTTATGAATTACACTGCTTGTAACATACTTTATAACTAAAAAATTGCAATAACATGTTAAACGTGAGTATTATGCAATAATTTAAGGCATTTCTTTTTATATAGAACATTTTTGGCATAATGCGTTCTTTAAAGTTGAATCAGGAACCCTAGGGTTCTATATAGAACCACATTTAACCTTATTTAGTTAACTCTTAGAAGAAAAGGTTCTTAGAACCTTAAAGAGTTTGCTCACCCAAAAATGAAAATTCTGTCATTAATTACTCACCCTCATGTCGTTCCACACCCGTAAGACCTTTTTGTTTTGTTTTTGGCAACAAAAATCTCGTTGCTTCATAACATTAAGGTTGAACCATAGTCACATGGACTATTTTAACAATGTCTTTAGTAACTTTCTGGACCTTGACAGTGGTAATTAAATTGCTGTCTATGGAGGAGTCATATATCGCTCGAATTTCATCAAAAATATCTTAATCTGTGTTCCGAAGATGAACGAAGGTCTAACAGGTTTGGAACGACACAAGGGTAAATAATTAATGACAGAATTTTCATTTTTAGGTGAACTAACCCTTTTAAGGGGTCTGTCAGGCACTTCATATATATAGCCTTTTAGGTTTTCCATCATGGGAACAATTGTAATTGGAGTTTTCAAAAGTACTGATTTCGGTACCAAGTCGGTACTGAAATTTTAAAAATGTGATGCTTTAAGCGCTGTTGAGCAGATTTGTAAACACTTCTGATTGGCCATTGTGTTGATGCGCTCGTCTGAGATTGGCTTCAATGATCAGCACTTAAAATCATATTGTAAATAGTCATCAATGACTCTTCACCGAACGCTTACACAGATACATACGGGAGCATTTGAAAGCAGGCGTCTATTGTGGACCAGTCCGCCTGCTTTCAAATGCTCCCACTTTCTAAACGCTTTCTAAGTCAAATACTTCCATGTGCTTTCAAACGCTCCTGTGCGTTGATCATTGTAGCCAATCACAGACATATCCGATGAGCGCGTCAACACAATGGCCAATCAGAGGTGTTTACGAATCCGTTCAACAGCGCTCAAAGCATCACATTTTTAAAATTTCAGTACCGACTTGATACCGAAGTTGGTACTTCTGACATCTCTAATTGTAATTATATTTTATGAATAAAACAGCTTGTAAACATATTTTATAACTAGAAAAATATGAAATAACCCATTAAACATTCAAAAAGAATTATGCAATTATTTAAGACATTTCTCCTCATATAGAAACTTTTTGGAATAAAGAATTCTTTAAAATTGAGTCAACAACCCTAGGATTCTATATAGAACCCCTCTAAAAGTGTAGAATAATGTACCCATTTATTTTCTTTCTTGACCGGAAAGTAATGAAAAAGTTCTTTAGCCTATATAAGACAGGAGGCTCTGAGTCATAATATATTATTTTAATCTATTGGAAGCTCTTATATTTTAAAGTCGTTATTTCTTTTTATGGGTCTACAAAAGCAAAATCTTTCCAAGTTTCCCCTGGTATGTACTGTATGTACCCCTGGTTTAGATCATGTGAGGTAATGGTTATGATTTGGAGCCTCCTGTGTCTTATGCCAATCTTCTGGTTTGGATGTCATGCCATCAGAGTTCTAAGCAACATCTGAGCTTGTTCTTCTGTCACATTGATAGGTTGAAGATATAGATGTTAACAGAAATTGATGCCCCACCTGGGGGTCTGCATTAACGAGACTCTCCTAATGAATGGAACGACACTAAAAGGCATCCTCTTTCCATCCATGCATCAACTCCTTGACAGACAGGAAAGGTAAATGTCTCTCTTTTTCTTTTCTGTTCATTGACTGATACCACCTCCTCAGTAGCCGTAGGGGTTATTCTTAGTGGCCGCTTTTTGACTTCTTGTCTTGCTCTGTCAAAGCAAAACGCTATATCCAAGTCCATTAGCTTTGGAAAAAAAATTTCATTACCACTTAGACTGACTGTATGGAGTGTGCCAGGATTTTCTGCCGTACTGCAGGTTCTTCATTTCCGACAAGAGGAAGGTATTAAATGACTTTCAAAAGGAACTGAAATTAAACCAGAAATTTGAGTTCATGTCTTCGAGACACGTCTGATCGTTAAGGTTGTAGGCTCCTCTGCTTTGATCGAGTCTAAAGTTGGCCTGGCTAATCACTGATCAGTGGCTAATCATTGATTATAAATGGTTAGAGAGGAGGGTATTTCCCCTGAGGGTGCAGCCACTTGGCCTCCGACTGTGGAAAAAAGAGCCACCATTAGTGTTATTAGAGGTTTAGATTTAATTCCAGCGCATTCTTCATTAAGGCAATTGATTGAGGGAAAGATTGATGCATGGAGCATGCTAGTCCTTGTGCCAGAATCACGTTGGCTCCATTGGATGTCATTTCCCTTTAGCTCCAGTCCCTTGCTGCAGTGCTCGATGCAGGAGACGCTTTTAGTCACCAAGCCTTGGGTTAAATGGACACTGCTAGCATACAGACGAGGAGAGGAAGGAACCATATATAGATTTGGACAGGAAGCTCTGCTTTAGTTTTCAGTCTCCACAGTTTTTGCTGGTACAGCCTCTCCAGAGAAGCCCAGAGACAAAACAGTAGTGACTAATTTAGCTGTTTTTTTTTTTTTTTAGATAGCCATGTTGAGTCATTTGTGCTATGTGTTCATTCAGTATTTTTAGTGTTGGAAATTAAATGGAGAATCCTCTAGCTCCCTCCAGCCCACTTAGTGCTCTTCTTGTTTAACATCTCATATTGTTTCACATTGTCATGAGTTTTGGAGCGCTTAGCTTGATTAGATGCTTACATTCCCTTTTCTCTAGTGTACTTTTGTCTACTTGATGATTTTTAGTTCACACCGGCGCTTGGCACAATGCTCTCAGGTTCACTGGAGGTTTAGAGTTTGACTAAAATGGAAAAACGAATGCAGTGACAATTTAGAATAGCTAACGCTATTGTGTGTCTAAGCTAACAGCTACTGTAAACATATTTTTACACAAACAGGAACATGTTCTACAAGCCTGCACATTTATGAGTGAGGGTGCTGTGCAGTGTGCATGAGTTCAGCTCATGCCCCAGTTAGAGCTTAGTCAAGGTGTTTAGGCCCCAGGTGAGCCTCAAGCAACAGCAAAAGCCAAATCCCAGTGGACCACACAGAATGAGGGACTGTTTAACCTGGGTTAACACTCGAGGATGTCAAGGATGAAACCAATAAAATGAAGCTGTTTACCCCTGGATCTAAGTGGAATCAAGTAAAAAAATAAAATAATAATACAACACTTAGGTAGACATCAGAATATTTATTTAACATTTACTTAAAGGGTTAGTTCACTCAAAAATGAAAATTCTGTCATTAATTACTCACCCTCATGTCGTTCCACACCCGTAAGACCTTCGTTCATCTTCAAAACTGGACTTTCCTCAAAGGCAACGGTTCTGGTGGAAGATTTGTGGGTAACTGAATTACAGGTGGCACCTAATTTGAGGAGGCATGTGCAGAGGACTGACTCCTCTCTTCCGTCTCAATTCTTCTGTGTGAAAATGGTAATTTATTNTTTAACATTTACTTAAAGGGTTAGTTCACTCAAAAATGAAAATTCTGTCATTAATTACTCACCCTCATGTCGTTCCACACCCGTAAGACCTTCGTTCATCTTCAAAACACAAATTAAGATATTTTTGATGAAATCTGATGGCTCAGTGAGGCCTCCATTGCCAGCAAGACAATTAACACTTTCAATGCCCAGAAAGCTAAAGACGTATTTAAAACAGTTCATGTGACTACAGTGGTTCAACCTTAATGTTATGAAGCGATGAGAATATTTTTTGTGAGCCAAAAAAACAAATAATGACTTTATCCAACAATATCTAGTGATGGGCGATTTTAAAACACTGCTTCATGAAGCTTCGAAGCTTTAGGAATCTTTTGTTTCGAATCAGTGGTTCGGAGCGTGAATCAAACTGCCAAAGTCACACCCCCCTGTGGTGAACTATTGAAATTTTGAAACACTTATGATGTAAAAAAGACTCGTTTACTGAACCACGTGACTTTGGTAGTTTGATACACGCTCCGAACCACTGATTCGAAACAAAAGATTTGAAGCTTCATGAAGCAGTGTTTTGAAATCGCCCATCACTAGATATTGTTGAATAAAGTCATTATTTAGTTTTTCTGGCGCACAAAAAGGTTGAACCACTGTAGTCACATGAACTGTTTTAATTATGTCTTTAGTAGCTTTCTGGGCATCTGAAAGTGTTAATTGTCTTGCTGGCAATGGAGGCCTCACTGAGCCATCGGATTTCATCAAAAATATCTTAATTTGTGTTCAGAAGATGAACGAAGGTCTTACGGGTGTGGAACGACATGAGGGTGAGTAATTAATGACAGAACTTTCATTTTTGGGTGAACTAACCCTTAAAGTAAATGTTAAATAAAAGTATCTGCAAAAATGTAATTATAATAAAATTTAAAAATAAATAAATAAACTGTTTTATATCTTGGTAGAGAATATATTTACTTGAAACAAAATATGAATTTTTTTTTTTTTTTGTGAACATGTATGTTTAATATTTTTTGTTCATTGCACTACAATACCTTCTCTAATGCAACACTGTGTCACACACTTTTCATGCAGAGCCCAAAACCATATCCATATGGTAATTTGTGAAAGTGGTTGTCTTGTAAATATCAGCTACATGGTCTGCACCATGGCTCCAGGAGACACAATGTTTCATATCTTCTCCTACCACACAGCAGAGAAATGACAGTAAAGCGACTGAGACTTTGACTTGAAATTAATTGTCTTGTCAATCCAATCAGCCGCTCAGTTTGTTGTCATGTTCATGTCAGTCTTTCCTCCATTTCTGGGGCTTGTTTTTAGTTTAGTTAAAGCATATTATTATCTCCGACTTTGCAGCTCTGCTTCGCCGTTGCCCTCTGGCACTCTAGACTTGGTGCGTGTTATGGTCAACAGAAGACCTATAGTTCTGGCATTGCATCCTGTCATCATAACTCAGATGCATCTTCTCCAACGAGTCAGACTCAACTAAGACCCAGAAATGAGCACCCATTCCCCTGACAGTTGACATATGTCTCTTCCCGTCTGCAGCACTGTCCTCAGAGAGCTCCTGTGGCTAATAACTAATACTATGCCAGCCTCAAAGGCAACGGTTCTGGTGGAAGATTTGTGGGTAACTGAATTACAGGTGGCACCTAATTTGAGCAGGCATGTGCAGAGGACTGACTCCTCTCTTCCGTCTCAATTCTTCTGTGTGAAAATGGTAATTTATTTCACTCCAGTCTGCCCTGCCGATGGCTTGTGGAGTCTGTCCTCTCCTGGCCAGAGCTGTTAGACTAATTCTCAGTGTGCTGTAAATGAATGTAGCGCTGCACCTGGGCTCCACAGGTGGGGAACCGCTGGAATGACAGCTCACATCACAAACATAATCAGCAGACTTCTTCAGAAGTAGTGCCCGCCTCCAGAGGCTGTCAGGTGGGCACAGAGGGCAGAGGAAAGCTGTCATGTGGAACATTGCTGTATGCTACAGCATGCTGGGAATTTTTACAGAAAGTCCAAACAACTAGAATGGCTCTCGCAAACTTTTAGCTAGTGAATCATTTAGAGTTGACTAGAGGTAGCTTGTTTGTTTGTTTGATAGCTGCTTCAACATTTGACCTCAAATGTCTCAGGAATTAATTTATAAACACCTGTCTATCTGAATCTACTGTCTGAAAGTTGATAAGCCTTATGAATTCAGCAGGAGGATAACAATTTTCTGTGTAAATCTTTCATAAATCCATTTGTACGTAAATTGTCACTTTCACATCAAATGGAAATTTTGGTCACACTTTATATTAGGTGTCAATAACTATTGTACTTGCATCAAAAAATAAGTACAATGTACTTATTTGTTCATGTTGTATTGCAAAACACTTTTGCTGCTATTGATACAAGTAATTATAGGGACAGGCTTGGTGGTATAGTTAGGTTTAAGGGTAGGTTAAGGTGTAAGGGGAAGGCTCAAGAGTCAATCAAATGATGATCAAATGATTAATTTAAATGTTAGTACATAGTTAAAGACACCTAATATAAAGTGGGACCTAAATTTTTTGTATTAACAGTACAAAAAAAAAGTGCACTACCATTCGAAAACCTGTAGTCTACGGAAGAGGATTAGGGCCAAGCAATAATAAAAAAATAAAACCATCTCGAGATTAAACTCGTTAAATTACGAGAAAAAAGTCGAGATAAAATGTTGAGAATAAACTCGTTAAATTTCGAGGAAAAACACGTTAAATTTCGAGAAAAAAGTCGAGATAAAATGGTGAGAATAAACTCGTTAAATTACGAGAAAAAAGTCGTTAAATTACGAGAACAAACTCGTTAAATTTCGAGAAAAAAGTCGAGATAAATTGTTGAGAATAAAGTCATTAAATTACGAGAATAAAGTCATTAAATTACGAGAATAAAGTCATTAAATTACGAGAACAAACTCGTTAAATTTCGAGAAAAAAGTCAGTCATTAAATTACGAGAAAAATGTCGTTAAATTTCGAGAAAAAAGTCGAGATAAAATGTTGAGAATAAACTCATTAAATTAACGAATTTATTCTCGTAATTTAACGACTTTTTTCTCGTAATTTAATGACTTTATTCCCGTAATTTAATGACTTTATTCTCGTAATTTAATGACTTTATTCTCGTAATTTAGACTTTATTCTCGTAATTTAATGACTTTATTCTCAACATTTTATCTCGACTTTTTTCTCGAAATTTAACATCTTTAATCTCGAGATGGTTTTATTTTTTTTATTATTGCTTGGCCCTAATCCTCTTCCTTAGTAGTCAGTACTTAAAAATCAATAGTGATAGTAAATAAATTTATGTTACAAAAGATGTTTCTTGAGCAGCAAATCAGCATATTAGAGTGATTTCTGAAGGATCATGTGACACTGAAGCCTGGAGTAATGATGCTGAAAATTCAGCTTTGCCATCACAGGAATTAATTCATTTTAAAATATATTCAAGAAAAGTTTTAAACTGTAATAACATTTCACAATGTTTCACTGTTTTTACTGTATTTTTGATCAAATAAATGATGCCTTGCCACAACAGACTTTAAGAAACAATTTAAAAAGTCTTACAGCCCCAAACATTTAAACGGTATGGTACAAATGACACATACATTTGTTCTTATCGTGTTTAATGATAAAGGTTCAAATAATCATCTTGTACTTAGATTTTAAAGGGATAGTTCACCGAAAAATGATGTTATGTCATTTCTTTGTAATGAAAGTAAATAGGGCACGATGTAGTTTTGGACCCCATTACATTTTAAAAAAAAAAAAAAAAAAAAAAGGTTCTTATCTTCTTTTGTCTTTAGCAGATAAAAGGTGAATAAGTGATGGCAGGATTTTCATTTTTGGTTGGAGTATCTCTTTAAACATTGAAATCATTTTTATTTGATATATTTGCTCAAAACTCTCCACTTAACGAATGATACAGAAAAGAGGGCAACAATCATAGAGTTGCTGACTTGATTGTTTAATACTATTGTTAAATAAAGCAATAAGCCCCAAGAAGGCTCCGCTCTGCGTCGTGCCTAACAACATCCCTTAGCTGTTATAAATTCACTGTAAACCACGGCTTCGCTGGGCTTATTGCTTTTATAAAACGGTTACAACACCATACAAATATTAAAGCCAAAAAATATGTATCAATGCAACTTTCATGAAGTAAAATCATTAAAAGGCTTCCTTCCGCTGGAAAAAAAATCCCTGACCGTGAACAGCAACTGAAGTTACATTTATTACGCCATTGGATGGCGGCAAAGACTGTCTGTGTGAGTGAGTAACTCAGGCGCAAAGACTTTTATATTGAAACTTGTGAACACGGAACAAGACACAAATGACAAATGCTTTGACTAGCGCTGTCAGTGTCAGCAGGGCATGGGAAAACCCATTAAATTGTTAAATAGACAAGATCGCAGCGGACATTCAAACAGATATTTTCGGGAATTTTACAACGGCTTCGAACGTGGCTCAACCAATCAGAATCAAGGGCCGGAACTATCAGTTTAATAATGTTTTGTAGGCTACTTGCTTTTTCTTTAATTATAGCTGGTATGTACAATAAATTGTCAGGACATCCATGAAGTGCCAATTAAAATATTATGAATGCTGCATATATGCTGCATATGCACTGTGGCTCTGAAGATTTGATCAAGTCCTATGCAGATGTTGAGTCCAAATGGAGTTTTGAATGAGATGCCAGGTGGCATAGATGGGAAATGAGATGCACAATATTTCTGTCTTTTTACTTCACATTGATTTATTTGTCTATTTCTTTAAATTAATTTCACATTCAGGTTCATGTGCAGGTCAGTGTATTTGAGGTTGCATTCTTTCCAAGACATGTTCCTCTCGTGCTTATTAATATTAATTATTTTGCCAGTTGAACGGGAATGGAAATTTATTTATAATAATTCAGATCAGCCCACTAGTCTGTGCAATATGACAGATTGAATATTTGATGACTATATCTGGTAACTACAGCTGTTATACTTTCAAATCAGCTCAAGGAATAATTGAAAACCTCACGCACTTTTGCAGTATGTGCTGTTTTCTCAGTTGTTATGCAATGGAGAGAAAAAGACAACTTGAAAAAGAAGAAACATGAAAAACAGAGATGAACAATAAACAATGCCTTCTCGAGTGTGTAGTTAATATGGGAGATATTTTGAATAGAGTAATTAAAAAAGAGAATATTCTTAGTCAGTAGTCATCATTCAGATACAGTCTAACTAATTTACTGGTTCAGCACTTTGCATTTGTAACAATTTTGATAAATTGGCATGCAAACAAAAGAAACAATTACATGGATTTGAGCTGTAATTATAGACGTTAAAAGGGCCACAGCACACCACCATGCTAGTCTCAAATACAGCTGTTTCATCCGGATGAGAAATAATTTTTATCATCGTCCTAAATAGTTGAACAATTGTAAATGCTGCTTTTGTCTGTCCTAATTATTTTTAATGTCTTCATCATCAAAGTTATTACCAAATACTGAGGGATTCCAGCCCTGAGGCATTCTGCCATCATGAGTTTTATTTTTTCCCCCTAAATTATTCTGCATTGAGATGAATTATTGACTTTCTTATCTGGCATTTTTCCAGCACACATCATTAACCATTAGTCCAAAAAACAAAGTTTTACTTAAGTTCAGTTGCTTCTCTGGATGTCAAGAACACAGACTATGCAGAACAAACGTATACCAAAGATTTCATGAGTCCAAGAGTCCAAAAGCCCAACTTCATTAATCCATTAAATATTGTGTGCTTTAAAGGACACTTCAGAATTAAAATTTCCTGATAATTTACTCACCTTCATGTCATCCAAGATGTTTATGTCTTTCTTTCTTCAGCTCAAAAGAAATTAGAGGGAAAATATTCCTGGATTTTTCTCCATATAGTGGACTTCAATGGCTAAGGTCCAAATTGCAGTTTTAAAAGATTTACATGATCCCAGCCAAGGAATAAGGGTCTGGTCTAGTGAAACTAATGGTCATTTTCAAAAAAACAAAAAAAAACAAAACAAGTACATACTTTATAACCACAAATGCTCGTCTTGCTCTAGCTCTGCAACGTGCCACGCATTACATAATCATGTTGGAAAGGTCACGCGCGGTAGATCACAGAGCTAGTGCAAGATGAGCATTTGTGCTTAAAAAGTATATACATTTTTATTTTTTTTAGAAAATGACCGATCGTTTCGCTAGATAAGACCCTAATTCCTCGACTGGGATCATGTAGAGCCTTTTGAAGCTGCACTGAAACTGCAATTTGGACCTTCAACCCGTTGTACCCCAGTGAAGTCCACTATATGGAGAAAAATCCTGGAATGTTTTCCTCAAAAACCTTAATTTATTTTCAACTGAAGAAAGAAAGACATCTTGGATGACATGGGGGTGAGTAAATTATCAGGACATTTTTATTCTTTAACTGAAGAAATGGGACGTAAGCCAAAGAACATGTTTGTCTATACTGTGAATTTCACACATTTCTACCTCAGATTTGTATAATGTGTACAAAATATGCAAATAGTCCCCTACTGAGATGACAATTACATCATAAACATTGTATTCTAACATCTTTATTATCAGCATAAGTGTGGTAGTCATTATAGCATTTTCGTGTAAAAAATAAAATTTTTAATACAATTCAAAGTCCTCTCTAAATCTAATAACTGTACCCCAGTTCTCCTGATATTTGAGGCCCTTTTGTCACTCCATATTTCTCAATATTTTCTTCCATGTCAATAATCTCTTGGCCTCACCTGTCTACGTGAATCCTCGCAAAGTAATCTAAGCATCAAGCGCATCCACTTTCCTTCAAACTGATGCAATTGCGGCGGCGCGACGAGGATGCGGGTGGCCCAGGTGACCTTGTTCCATATTCAATTTAGCTGGCCCCGCGTTCTCGTGGACAGGTCCTCTGCCAGCTGCTCTCCCTGTCGCACAGTTCCTTGTGCAACACCGAGAACATCAGTCTAGGGACGACTTCGAGAGCCCTTATTGATGGTGTTGTCACGGCAAGGGTGAGAGCAACTTAATCTCTCTCAATTAATGCCCCCGCCTGCGGCCACCGCGTCCCAGTGCTCAGTGGCCCTTTTCCTCCGTACAGCCCCTGAGCTCCATGACACTCACCTCTCTACTTCTAATGAGTCCCTCTCTGATTAGCTGCCATCGCTCCAGGCCTAAAAATCACCCCTAATCCCAATACATCCCTGGCTCTTTGTATGTCCCCACCACGTGAAGATGCTAAGAAAGAGGCGTCTGTAAAAGTGTATTATGGACCCTTTTCACAGACTGTGATGACGTTTACACAGTTGTTAACATTTTTAAATCTAGCCATTTTTAAAAAAATATATTTTAAAATATAAATATATTTTATATTTGTAAAATTACCTTGGTATTAAATGATAGAAAACTAGTTAGATGCTGAGTGAGTGTTTTAAATACAACGGCTGAGGGAATGATGGCAAATTTGACAAATGTAATCAATCTCACAATATTTTTTTTTAACTTTGGAAAGTCATAGAAACACTTTGGCTATTGGGACAAATGCGAAAGGAAAAATTATGTTTGTTGTACCAACCTGATCTCATGGCAATTCGTATGTATTTAACGAGGGGGCTAATTCGTACGAATGCCCTACCCCTAACCCCACCCCTAAACCTACCCGTCACTGGGGTTTAGACAAATACGTACGAATACGTACAAATTGATCGTGAGATAGCGTTGGTTTTACCTGTAGTTTTTTGGTTTTTTTCGCCACTATAGAATGACGTCTTCTGCTTCAGAGAACCCAGTAAATGTGAAAAGGGTCCATTGGACAGCAGTCTCTCAAGAGGCGGACATGATCGGGGGAAGTATTTAAAATATATTATCAGGCTAAATGATTTACCCATTGGTTCGGTCCTGTTTTGCTATCCGAAAGATTTATAACTAACTACCCCCTTCTAGTCATTTGGCAGCAGATGTCTAACAAAGTTACTTTGAAAAATGCATTATGTATAATCTTTAGAATCAGTATAATGATTATTTCCAGACATTTTTCCTGGAAATGTATTAGATATACAGACATAATATTATAAAATGTGCCCATGTAACTGTATGTTCATGCGGGAAAATTGTTGTTCTTGTCCTGGGGTGAGCGCTGAGATAGCATTCCCAGTTATGTCTTCCCTGCACATCTGCTTTTGGGCTCTGTACCAACTTCAAATTAGGAAACACAAAGTGGGATTGATAGGACAGCTGTCAGACAGGGCCGGCCAGAAAAACTCATCACTGGCTCAGAGCCTCTGTGCTCTTTGATTGGCTCCTCAACTGGAAACATGGTTTCATCCAGCCAAACAAATGGCCCATGAGGAACAGGAGGAGAGTGCTGGCAGGACCGCTGGTAATGTTGAGGGAAAACATCTTGAGTCTTGTCCTGCATGCTTTTCCATCATTTAAAATCCGACTATAACTTTGCTGTTAACTGCAGTTTATCACAGTCAGAAATATAAAAAAAAAAAAATTTAAAAAAAGTCCACAACACAGTTTTTATGTGCTATTGTGAAAGTTGTATAAAATAGACAAATGTGTTTTAGCTAGCATTCTGATATCCTCCAGTACTCATTAAAATATCTGAAGATTATTTCTACATTCAGATTTGGCTTTAGCATTCCGGTTTAATTTCTGCATTCAGTCTTAATCACACAGCACTAAGCACTGGCATTATGCATGAGCTATAAATAATATACAGTTTCCCTGCAATATAAGTCTATTGAATGGCAGCATAATCATTACTCTCTGAAAAGAAGAATCTCTTGCTCTTTCTTTCTTTTTTTAGGAAATGGAAATGAATGTGAAATCATTTTGTTTTCTGTGACAAGCTTTGGGAATATAAGTAAATCTAAACTAAGTCATGACCTACTGTAGGATATTATTTTTGCTTTTTGTATTTTTATACATGTTATCCATTTTCTTTTTTCTTTTTTTAGTGAGGAGGGAACTACCACATCTTTTAATTTTAATCCAATTTTAACACCTTCTTTAAAAGAGATGCAGTTGATCTTTCCTGTTCTCAGGTTGTCAGGTTCAGAGCAGACACAGCACATGAGTTGGAAGGCCAGACACACAGACAACTGTGTTAATTAAAATGTTCATGGGAGGTTCACCATCCAAGAGAAAATGCCATTAAGGCTACTCTGAAATGAGCAGGAATTAAGTATGTAAGTGTTATTTCTGTTCCTTTCATTTCTCTGCTCTTCAGCCAGAATCTTTTCCAGAAACATCTATTGCCATATGGAGAGGCTGGGGCTAGTTGTCACACTTCTATTCCAGTGAATATTTCTCCGTGTGGATTTATTTTTGAAAGTCAGTTTCTGTGTCTGTGTAGGCACAGACCCCTAAAGTCTTGGCTACAAAAAAAAAATAAAAATAAATAAAAGTTTCATTGAAATAACCCAATGGTTCCACGTGTGTAGAATATAAACACAAAACAATGTGTGTAGAATAGAAACAGCAAACATTTGAAAGGTAATGTATATCATTGTGTAAAAAATCATTGTTCTCTATCTGTCACTCACTTTGATTTTGAAATATACTTTATTGTCCCTAGTAGGGAAATTTGGAGTAGACTCAAAACATTCCAACCTCACCTGGTACACCTAAAAAATATGTACACACAATACATACAATACATATACATCCATTACACTAGCACAGGGGGAGGCAAGTTCGGTCCTAGAGAGCCGCTGTCCTGCAGAGTTTAGCTCCAACCCTGAAAAAAAACCTTCACCTGCCTTTAGCCTTAGTAATTCTGAAGAGCCTGATTAGCTTGTTCAGGTGTGTTTGATTAAGGTTGGAGATAAACTCTGCAGGACAGCGGCTCTCTAGGACCGAACTTGCCTACCCCTGCACTAGCACGTAAAGATAAGTGTCACTGCTCCAGATTTAGCAACTTGATAGATACCGGAACAAACTAATTTTTAAATCGGTTCAGTTTGCATAGTGGAATCCTGTACCTTCTCCCAGAGGGTAATAGTTCGTAGCTGGAGTATAGTACATGGGACGGATCACTTAAGATCCTTTTTCGTCTCTTTCAGTGTACATAGTTCAAAAAGAGACTGGATGCTAGGACAGTCTTTTTGCCCGATCAATTTCATAGCAGTTCGTATCATACTTTGTGTCTTTGTTTTAGATTTTACGTTGAGGTTTCCATACCTGAGGAAGCCATACCTGATGACACTTTCTAATACAGATTGATAAAAAAACAGTATAATTTTTTTGTCAACACCATAAAACCACAACCTACGTAGGAAATATAATCTCTGTGAAAGTCGTTCACAGACCCAATGAACATGCGTGTCCCGTGTAAGGGATTTATCCATATACACATCTAGGTACTTGTAAGATTGCACCTGTGCTATTTCCTGATTTTGTCTCTTTGTAGTGACACTAGGGGTTGCACCTGGGAGCCCCAAACACCTCTGATACTTCAGAAAGGCCATTGAGAATTGGCGAATGGAATTTGAATGCCACTCCCCCAGACATACGTGTATAAATGGAGATGGCTTATCCACCGGTGGTGTGAGGACCCTATTGTAATTGCTCAGTCAATTATTCTTCTTCTCCAAAATGAATTGCATTTTTGAGGGCCTAAACATGCTCGAAAAACTCATGAATCTTTGCACACATCTACATGACAATATTTAGTTATAGTAATAGCGCCACCCACTGGCAACAGGAAGTGACGTGTTTAACACTGTGATGCACTACTAGCAACATACTAAAAATATACCATTGAGTGCTAGCAACACTTAGCTGAGTGCTAAAGCATGCTATTATCATCATGAAACAGGAAGTTGTTGTAACTCAAGCATACAATGTCCAATCTCCCTCAAACTTCACATGTTTGATAAGTGTCCTGGCCTGAAGACATCTACATGCCAAAATTTAGTTGTAGTCATAGTGCCACCAGCTGGTAGCAGGAAGTGTGGCAAAAACAAATGACTGACGTTGTCCTCCTATATTTATATATTTAAATGCATATTGCCCACCGTTTTCCTAAAGCCACCGGGTGGTGGTCGCATGGGTGCGAGGGCCCTTTCATCGCTGCTTGCAGCTTTAATTTAGATTTGTTCTTCAGAACTGAGAAAATACGTCTGTTATTCTTTCGCCATTCACCACTGCCTGGAAGCTTCATTGGATTCCAGCAACGTATTTCAGGGGTTTTCTCTCCCATATGCACAGATAAGTGCAAGAGAGTTCCCCTGGGTGATTCAACAAGGAACTAAAAAGAGAAATTTCCAAAAGACACCTGTCTCCATCAGACGGCTATGATCGCTGCTGCAGTTTGGGCCATGCCCATGCTGGAGCAACTTTTGGGGATGGAAGATGCATGCATTGCAAGAGTGTGGCTATAGGAACATTGCGTTTATGACTTTCCTGATGAAAGTCCAAAAAGTCACGTTGGTTGCTCCCCGTCCTGGTCCTTCTGCTACTATGCACAAAGTCTCGGCGGCAAGCTCTGAGGGCGTTCTGAGGGTACCAATGGAAGCATTCCCCACAGACCTTGCACGAGGATCTCACGATGTGGAAGGTATCTTTTTACTGCCACAACACGCTTTGCAGGTTCTTCTGTCCTCACTGGGAGTAGTGGTGGCCTAATGGTTAAATGAGTTTGAGTCTCAGTACCAGCAGGAAATGTTGGTGGGGGGAGTGAATGAACAGCAAGTTGCTCTTTCACTCTGAGGCTGCATCATTTAATGCATCCTTGCTGAATTAAAGTATTGATTTCTTTTTAAAAAAACATCTTACTGACTTCAAGTTCAAACTTTTCAGTCGCAGTGTATAAGTTGTGTAGATTTATAACATTTAAAGTGCGTGCTAGCACTGAGAAATCAGCATTTATTACTTTTATATAGTTTATAGAGTTTTTTTTCCTCAGGAAAGAAACATGCAAATATATTTTGGAAAACTCTGTTGTCAGAGGTCTAAATCACATTCTTGCTTGTTGTTTTGGCACAAACATTCTGTTAATGTAAAAGGATTTCAGTTTCTTGAAAAAGATGCTGGCTGCATCAAAACAATTTTCTGAGGACTTCACATAATATAGAACTGACAATTAGAAGTATTTTGTCCACCATCTGTTGCTAATTGTGTAGCTGCTAGCTTCATAATCCATGGCAATGTTTGAGAATCATCTTGAGCAAAATAAGTGAATATTCATCCCTGCAAACTGAGAGAAAATCACTGTCACAGAGTTCATCATTGCATAGATTGTTTGGATGGAGGCTGTGGCGAGGGGGGCGTGGTTTAGCGAAGCCTGCAACGGGAGAGAGCGTCAGGAGACGCGCGGTGAGTGAGCGGGCTGAATGCAAATCACGAACACCTGTTTCTCGTTCCAGTAATTGGCGTGGAGACAGGATAAAACGCCAGGAGAAGCAGGAGCGGAGGAGAGAGAGAGGGTCTGCTGACTGAGCCGAAAGTGATCTACTGGAGTGAAGCCCGTCCGT
This sequence comes from Anabarilius grahami, assembly GCA_003731715.1. Taxonomy (NCBI): domain Eukaryota; kingdom Metazoa; phylum Chordata; class Actinopteri; order Cypriniformes; family Xenocyprididae; genus Anabarilius; species Anabarilius grahami. The sequence continues at coordinate 2,094,991 of RJVU01016332.1, read as the reverse complement.
TGACGTAGAAAGTTTGAAGTGATCTACTGGAGTGAAGCCCGTCCGTTGACGTGGAAATATTGAGTGTGCGTTGCACCAACCTTTTGTTTATTTGTTATTGGTGAGAATAAAAGTTCAGTCAGCAGACAAAGCCGACCCCTTGTCCTCTTCCTTCCACCACATCTACGAACATTATCACAGAGGCATACTGTAGAAACTCTCAATGTCAAAAATGAGGCTGGAATATTCTTAGTTACAACTAAGAAATAAAATGTAATTTAAAGTTTAATTTTATTAAAAAAAAAGAAAAAAAAAAAGTAATTTTAGTGAAAGAAGTGAAAACTAGTTTTCCACTTGGATGGCTATACCAGCAGTACAATGCATTTCAATTTGACGTAACGGTGGGTGACAAATTGATCTACAGTTTGCAATTGTTGCATTGATATTGAAAAAAATGAGCGATATGAGCAATGACATTTTCAGAAAAGTAAGTTTGAAAAGAAATCTGTCAACTGTATCTTGTGTCCTCAGGTCCTCTGTGCCTTTTCTACAGGGAGCAACTTCAGTTCACCTGTCACAGTTAGTACCTGTTAGTCTTAAGCCAGACCACAGGATGTCAGTCAGCAGTTCACAAGTGACAGAGACGAATACTGCACTCCCTCTATTCTCAAAGCATACTGAAGAAAGCTGTCTGTATGATTTGGGCAACCTTTTCATTTGCAAAAGACAAACCATCAACAGTAGAAAAAATGACATTGAAAACAATCAAATGGCTGCAAGGTTTTCTGAGAGATCCTATTGACAGTATAATAGCTTTGTATATTTTTATGTTGACATGACATGATACTGAGATTTTGATCTAGATATATATACTATCTACAATGTAAAATACACATTTTAAAACATTATACACTGATTTCTGCAGTATGAGCATGTTTTTGTAATGCAAATGTATGGCAGATGGGAGCAGGTGCCAAGGGTCATGTATCCTCTGACTTTCTCAAGGTTAATCGGTTGCTAAGCAGGTTGGTTAACCTGTGGTGCTGAAAGAATGAGACGGAGTATAGCAACAGAAAAAAATATTATTCCTAGAACCCGAAACCTCATGGCCATAAGCCATTCATGCACATGTATCCCACTGACTTTGAGCGAAGTGGAATCTAAATCCAAAAAATATATATATATATAATTAATATAATTTTGTAGGTAATATTATTAATGTTTTTTGTTTTTTTATGAAAACTTATTTAAGGCGATTTTGCTGGTAACTGATTGATAACATTCTAGGAATATTATATGTATGTTAAGCAAACCTATTTGTAATAAAGCTGAAGAATACAGAACATTCTCTAATAGCTGTTTAGTTTCAACTAAACTTTCTGGAAACCAAAAATCATTAGCTGGTGTAACGGAGGCTAGCTAGTGAGAGCTGTGCAGGTAAACCTGACTCCTCTGATCTCAAGAGGTGCACTAGCGACAGACATTGGAGGCTGCGGTCTTTAGCATCCTTGTTAGAGTGCCCTGCTCCCATGCCTGAGATGCCGGTTCGAGTCCCGCTCGGAGCAAGGCGAGTAGGACTGGAGGGGTTACATTGGTGCCGTGACCCGGATGGCAGTGAGGTTTAGGGGGGTGAGTGTAATGGAGGACAGCTAGTCTATAGCAAGGCTGCGGTCTTTAGCGTCTTTGTTAGCGGGCCTGCCTCCAATGCCAGAGACGCCGATTTAAATCCCACTCAGAGCAGTGCTGGTAGAACTGGAAGGGTTACACTGGGTTATGCAAGTAAATTGGTTTCTTTAGTAGTTTTATGAGGTCATTATACATCTCTATGGTTCTTATCATAACTCAGTGTGAAGTAGATATGTGGGACACGTATTCACAGAAGCATGGCGTCTCTATGAGTTATAACATTTCTCAGTCCTAATGCGGTTCATGTCTGATGGTTTTAACTGTGACTGTCTCAATTAATGTATCTTTAGTTCTTTAATGTATCAGCTTTTACTGGTACTAATACACACTCTGTAATCTCATGTCATATTTACTGGAAGCCCGTCAGCGACGAGACGCCACAATCCATCTCTCTTAGATCACTCTATCACTCATCCCCAGGGGGCCATTCGGTATCAATACCGTGCATTATAGTCATCGAGCCGGGCGGCTTTTTCTTTTATCGGCATGGCTTCAGCTCCAAATGTTAGAATGTTCTTGTCAAAGTCCATTATATTTCAATGCTTTATTAAAAATGCTGATATGGGGTAAAGTGGCTTGCTGCTTTTCTTTGAGCAATTGTCCATTTGCTGAGTGAAAGCTCTTTTCAGACCAGCTGCTGAAACGGGCTTGTTAGTCACTTGGTGAGATTGTTCATTAGCCGTTGTGATCAGGGTGAGGTGAGAAAAATGTGGCAGGAATAAGAAACGGAAAGAAAAGGCTCTGTCTATTCCTGTTGATTGTCTCACATAAGAATGCAATCAAGATGGAGTGTTATTCTTTAGGCGTCAGGAGTGTGTGTGGCAGTGGGGGAGG
>RJVU01016332.1:2045234-2092478 GCA_003731715.1 Anabarilius grahami | reverse complement strand
GGGGGATGATGGTTATGGTAGGTTATAGAATGTGTGGTTCTGAACTGGAAAAACTCTGGAGTTTTTTCCTTTCTATCTCTACCAACTGAGACGGCACAACTAAATGTAAGATTGTATGTAATTGGGGTGACGCTTTTTGTGTGAACTCCTATAGGTAAGCTCATTAAACCATAATCCAGCAGTAACACACTCGGCGGGTGACCTGATAATTGAGCTCAAGTGATAATCAGGTTAGACATGGTGCACCATGGGCACAGATCTGCAGTAGGGCTACTGCTTACTCCTTTGATGAGGGCAGAGAGAGTTTAGAGAGAGACTAGGAAAAAAGGAGGTTGCACTTTTGCGAGCACTTCAACGTCGCACCACTTAATGACAAAACCGCAGAGACCGGAGTGAAGATCTTGATTACTCAGATGAGAGCATTCCTGCTATGACAGCAACAAATCATACCTACCTGTTAATTATCCACAGTTTCAGAGACTGAATAATGCCAGCGTCGCATTCGCTGCCAGCCACAATTTGTCTCCTCCTTGTTTGTTTCTGAGTTGAATGTGGAAAATGTTGTAATGTCAAAGCGAATTTGTGTGTAAGAGTAATCCCCATTACCATAATAGCATAATAACGTCCATTAACATTTTCAGAATTGCAACTGGACCAGATAAAACATCCTAATGAAGGCTTTAGCAATTAGGAAAATGGATTGGCCACAAATAAGATTGTTTGCATGGCTGCCTCCGTTAATGAAATTGTTATCCCAGAGGCTGCAAACACTGACGATTCTTAATCATTGCGAAAACAGGGTGCAGGCACAGATCGTCAAACATGAACTGATAGCTGAGAAAACGACACAAGTCACAAGAGGGGGCGACATTCAGGTAACTTTTGCGTCTGTGAACATATGCACCGTTCACACATCTGATTCAGTTCAAACTCAATTAGGGATGTGAAAAACTTGTTGACTAATCAACCTTGAAATCTGATTTTTTTCTTCCGTATTATGATGTACGTCCAAGTTGATTAGATGGAGGCAAATCTGAATATGAGCTTGAGGTTGATAGTAAGAAAGGGATGGGATTTAAACGAAAACCAAAAACAAAAAGAGGTCTGTCCTTTCACTGGAATCAGGGCTGAATAGGCAACTGCCTACGCCCTTGGGCTTAAGGCAAGGCCTCCATAACCAACATCCCTACAGGCTAGTCCACCAATCATGATGGGCAGCAAAAGACTAGCTCTTTGTCCATTGGATATAGATGAATTGTCACTCACCTGATAGTGAAACCTATTAATGAACCCGTTTCAAAGTATATTTGTTTCACCTTCTGAATGTATGAAGAGATAGGGTACGAACATGAACATTTTTAAATTTTCTGCAGCTGACTGACTTTAAGGTAGTGACTTTAGCCTCTTCTATTCAAAAGGCTACAGCAAAGAGTGCACCTCGTAATGTAGGTGTGTGATTTCATCATCTATTTTGGAGCGATTGTAATGTATTATAAAAATAAACCCATTCTGTCGATCAGCATCATCTCGGCATAGATCATCTGCTGGTTTATTCAGAGTTTAAAAGAGCGCGAGTGCGGTCGACACATTCAGACTGCTAGACACTGAATTCGCAGTGCACATACAATGAATGACACTGTGTCAAGAGCTGACTAAAATACTTAAAGTAAAGCTATGTTTGATTTCAAAGTCAAAGACCAAACACACTAGAGCATTTTTTATGTTTCAGAAAAGTACTTCAACTGTATATCTAAATTCAGCTGATCTTTACATTACTGCTCTAACATAATACTTAATTTCAGTTTTCAAATAATAAATACTGTTGTTATATTTATTAAAAAATATACATGTTAGTTATCTTTTTGTTAGTTAGTTGTCATTTAGTTATCTTTTTGCATGGTTTTTTTTTTCAGTTTAACTTATTTGGATAAGTTTATCTTACTTATTTGGATAAGTTTATCTGACAAATTATAAAGTAATCTGAACTGATTAAGCTTAGTAAAGAAAACTTCACTTTAGTTATCTAAACTTAAATTTGATAGTCATGAAAACTTCACTTTAGTTCTCTAAACTTATATTTTCTAGTTATGAAAACTTAACTTTAGTTAGCTGCAAAGCTGCTTTAATCAGTATTGATTGCATTACTATATTCATTTGTAAATTACATTTGATTTATACTAAAATTATTGCAAATTAACAGCAACATATATAAACATATCACAGCAACATATAAAAATACACAGTTACATTTATTGCAAAAACAAACACCTAAAACAATAGCTATGTTTGCATCCAAAGTTAAGTTTATCTTTTACACTTGGATAATAAAGATGAGAAAAGAAGTCTTTGTTATATTTGAGAAAGAGACATTTTGAAGATGAGATGTCAAAAAAGTTTCTTTTAAGTCATGCTTTGAAATTGAATACAACTCACTAAAACTGTTCAACGTATGTTTACTGTAATGTCTAAAATACAGACAATGAATAACTTAAGCATGTACAATAATGTACTACTATAGTGTACTACTACTAACAGTTTGTACTCAGTGTTTCAGGCAGATTGGGTTATCACAACAAGAATAGTTTTCACATAATTTTACAAGCCTAAATTAATATATAACCTGTTTAAATATTTGGTTTAATTTTGAGATCTGTGCAGTAACATTGACTAAATTAATGAATATGAGGCAACAATATTGAATACATTTAAAGAATATTTTCATTAAAAGGCTTTTTTGTATTTTTTATGAATATATTCTTTAAATTTTGTAATTTTTGTAGTCATATTCATTAATTTAATTAAGGACTAATTCAATAAGCTATAAAATTTAACTCTGGGCCATATATGTCCGTCTGAATATTTTTGGCTCTAGTGGCAATGTTTTATTGGAGACGAATTTAAAGATGCAACTTTCACAAGACATTTACATTGGCAAACTGTCTAACAATTAAAGCCCAGCATTTAAGCACTGCCGCTAAAAATATCAATAAAATATGAAAAAAATCTAAACTTGTCAACCTCATCCAACAACCATCTAGTCAACCCTCATGACCCATTCCCAACCTCTGTAGTTTCAAGTGTTGCGACAAAACTTGAATGGGAAATAGACTTTGGCACAGCTAGAGACGCCGCTCAAGCATGAAAAAACGGCATTTAGCATTGTAGTGAGTTTGACACTTGGAGCCATGTCAGAATGGGCGTCGTATACACGCTTGAGCACTAATGGGCTACCCCAGAGTGCTAAGCCAATATGAACAGCATCCATATTCACAGCCGCTGTTAATCATTGGCGTGGCTGCGGCCATATTTCAGCGCTGGCCCTTTCTGCCCCAGGAATCTAATCCCGCCGAGCGTCTGCGAGCTGAGGGAGATTGATGGATGCAGGGGGGAAGCCTAACCGAGCAAGCCCTGCCAATGCAGCCTCTCTCTCACACTCTCTCTCTCTCTCTCTCTCTCTATCTCTCTCAGGTTCTTAACACAAGACGTACATGTCTGCCCATGGACAACTGCCAAACCTTGCCCACCTCTTTCCTCCGGCCATAAATGCAGCATCTTTAGAGAAGGGAACTACCTGTGTGGGGGCAATAAAGCTCATTCCTTTCAAACATAATCAGACGCAGACAGAAAGAAATGCCCTCAATCCAATTGACTTGAACAACTGAAGCACACTGACTAATCCATTTCACAGTTCATTTCTGTCTCCCTGGATACCCGGAGCAGCGCAATTACGAGAAATAGAGAAATTATTACAAATGGTTTCTTTTTGGATGGCACTGAGAATACACGAATGCACGCAGAAAGGGGAATACAATTCAAAGAGATTAACGCAGCTCGGTTTTCCCAAGCACAATAATTCTCTCTCTGTCTTCAGCGGGGTCACCATTGTACAGTCTAAATCATTTCTTATCAGGGCCAAACAGCCCCCCTGACTCCTGTGGTGTCGTCAGAGACCTGTTGTGTGAATCATGCATTTCTCCGAGCAGCAGACCGGGATCTCTGTAGGTCGGAGTAGTGGACACATTAAAAGGTGGGGGCATGGAAAAAAGTCAATCCAGATGGCAGAGAAAACTGCTGGTGACAAAAAGATGGGCAGTAAGTAAATTGAAGCATCTTGTTACAGCAGAATTGCAGTTATTGTTTAATCTAATTGGTGTTAAAATACAATATTAACTTAAGTTCAGTCAAAGCTAGCTAAGAAACTAAACGTCCTATGTCCCTCCAGCTGATTCTATAGATTTCTTCTAAAGATGTTGATCACAGTGCTGATTGCAATGCTGAAACGAATTTAAACTCCAAACCCTAACCTCCACATTAAAGGATTAGTTCACTTCAGAATTAAAATTACCTGATAATTTACTCACCCCCATGTCATCCAAGATGTTCATGTCTTTCTTCAGTGAAAAAGAAATTAAGCATTCCATTTTTCTCCACATAGTGGACTTCACTGGGGTACAATGGGTTGAAGGTCCAAATTGCAGTTTCAGTGCAGCTTCAAAGGGCTCTACATGATCCCAGCCGAGGAATAAGGGTCTTGTCTAGCAAAACGATCGGTCATTTTCTAAAAAATAAATAAATAAATGAAAATGTATATACTTTTTAACCACAAATGCTCATCTTGCACTGCTCTGCGATCATGTTCTAAAGGTCACGCGTGACGTAGACGGAAGTACCGTGGTAGAGCAAAAAAACTCTATCTCATTCTCTCCTCGAGCTTCAAAATTTTCTGACATCGCTGTTTTACATTTTTTTGTAAAGGGCGTTTGACTTAATCTTTGCACATTCGTTTTGTAGACACTGGATCAGTTCCTTCACCATATATACATTTTTATTTTATTTTTAGAAATGGCCGATCATTTCACTAGACAAGACCCTTATATCCTCGTCTGGGATCGTGTAGAGCCCTTTGAAGCTGCATTGAAACTGAAATTTGGACCTTCAACCTGTTATACCCCAGTGAAGTCCACTATATGGAGAAAAATCCAGGAATGTTTTCCTCAAAAACCTTAAATTTCTTTTCTTTTAAAATGGGGTTATAGTTAAAATTTATGTCATGTAATCTGTAATTCAGTGTTCATACCCACTTAAGTAGGAATTAAGTATATTTTTACATGTAACTTAGTGCATTTAAGTGGAATATCGAAGAACACTTTAGTTCAAATTTTGATCAAGTACTTTACAAGTGTTTTAGTATGTTATATTTCTGTCAAGCACAACAAAATATATAATACAGTTATGATTACCCGTGGTCTCTGTGACTTTCTACTGTTTGTGACTAAAAGCATGGTTTAAATAAGCATTGTGGCACAAAACAGTATATAACTGCTGTATATAAATATTGTGTCATGCAGATATTTCATAACATTTTTTATGTCCATCTTCCTTCTGTTCAAAATGGCTTTAAAAGAAATGATGATTCCTGCACTCTAAAAAATGCTGGGTTAAAAACAACCCAAGTTGGGTTGAAAATGGACAAACCCAGCGATTGGGTTGTTTTGACCCAGCAGTTGGGTTAAATGTTTGCCCAACCTGCTGGGTAGTTTTATTTAACCCAACAATTGTTTACAAATTACTATATGTCTGGCTTAAAATGAACCCAAAATGTTGGAAATTAAAAATCAGACTCATAATTACTAGAGGCAACAATAATAATCAAAAAGATGAGCATTTATTAATAAGCAATTTAATAAATGTTTATTGTTTAAATATTATTCAAAAAAGTATTAATAAATGTTTGTTTATTAAACATATGTTAACACATGTTAATTTCCAACATATTTTGGGTTCGTTTTAAGCAAAAAATACAGTAATTTTTAAACAATATTTGGGTTAAATAAAACTACCCAGCAGGTTGGGCAAACATTTACTTTTTGCAGCCCAATTGCTGGGTTTGTCCATTTTCAACCCAACTTGGGTTGTTTTTAACCCAGCATTTTTCGAGTGTGTGCTGTCTGCACAGGTCGCAGCAAGAAAGTCAGTCTAACGATAAGCGAAACCTTTTGTCACACCCCCCAATTCTATCATGCTCATAACTCTAAGACCCATGCAGAGACCCATACCTGCTAAGTATAACCTCTGCTATAAACCGGCTTTGTAGTTTAAAGCCTTTGTACCTCCTGCAGGAAGTATGCATTCACTTGAGCCCATGCGCCAGAGAGCACAAATAAATGTATAAATGTCACCCGTATATTACTAAACTGCGAACCAGAAGGACCGTAATTTATTTGTGGTATTAATTAAATAAGTACATGCATGCATAAACAAACAGATTCATATAGCCATATGTTCCATCTATAGTATATGCATATAATTTTTCCTATAACTCTTCTGTTTGATCAGCAACCCTGAATAAATATAAGAACTTAGCGAGAGAGGAAGTGCTGAGAGTTTCTCTTATCTGAGTTTGGAGCTTGTTGGATTTAAATACATCAATGGTGAATGAAATTGAATGTTTCCCGATGCCTGTGCTTGGAGGAAATGGATTTCTTGCTTGCTGTCACTTTTTTTTTTCCCCCAAAGTCTTTAAAAGACAGCAGTTTTTGCGACTCTTGTCTCCTTCCTTTCCAAAGCTTTTAATTTATATGCATGACGAAGAAGGAAGCCCAAGAGACAAAATATCACAATGATAATCATTTGTATTAAAGTTTAATTATCAACCTAATTATTCAGAGGTTTATCACCCCCTTCCCCCCCAGCGATGCTTCAGTGTAATCAAGTTGACTAGATTATATCCGTGACAATAATGTGCAAATTTGGTCGAATTCACTTCTCACAGATTGCTATAATAACTTCAAGTCGGCTAATTAATTACCCGAGCTGTAGTATGATTCATTTAGCTGCCATTTTTATTTGGATTGTTCTATCAGGTGTGTCGAGCTAAAATGGATGGGTACCTCATGTGAATAAATCATGGCGTACATAATGCAGGACAAACAAACAAAAAGAGCTTGTCATCAGTAAGATGAGATATCTTTGAGAGCTACTGATCCAGTACTTTGGCAGCCTGCGATTATTGTAAATTATACCCCTGGAATCCTTGCTGTGCTGAATTAGAATTGGTTCGGTGTCTAATTTGGACTTTGCAATCAGAATTTTGATTAAGCTTGATATTGTGTCTGCAATTAGAACTTCAATGATTCAGAATAAACAAAGGTGCAGAGAAAGTAGAGCTACTACAAAGGGGAAAAAAAGTAAAGTGCTAATATTTCCAGAACTGCAATCAACAATATTCCCCAAATAAATCTGCTCTCTGGCCAAAATAATATTTTTCTTAACCACTGTCTGCTCCCATCAAGCAGACTTAGTGAGTAGAGGGAGCACCAGGGAAATAGGGAAATTGTTTTTAGATTACATTTGGGCGGAGTTGGTTCCACTCTTGCCTTTCTCGCTCTCTCTGAGGTGAGACCGTGGTCACTTTTCATTAGCTCTGAACTTCCTCACGCAGAACAAGTGTTAGTGAGGAAACGTGCCCTGACATTATGCCTGATCTGAAGTGTAAAATGTAGCTTTTCCACCCACTGAGAAGTCATTTATCAGGCTGTCTGGAGGCTTAGTGGAAATGGAACATGAGGGTAAAGTTTGATGGACTTCATTAAAGAAAAAACATAAGAGCAACATGTCAAGAGTTATTAATTACTCTTAGGGTGATTTGTCTTCAGACTCCCACGATCCATCTAAATTAGACTAATTCAGGCAAATCTGCAAAGTAAACAAGTTTAATTTGTCTAAATGACTCACTATTTGTGTATGTATATCAATTTCAAGTGTTATATCAGTTTGTATGTCCCCTCGACCATTGTTAAGCAGTTAGGAGGTCATTTGAATTGACAGTAAATATGCTTTCTGCAATGTATAAACAGGAATTCAAGGTGAGATGTGAGAAATCCTGTAATCTGAATGGTAGCCACTGGTTCACTTATTACAGTATAGTGCATTTTTATGACATCTAAATTTCCCACATTGCTTTCAGAATTGGGTCAGAATTTTAATATTACTTTAGATTTCCAATTCACTAATGCATTTTCCCTGGTCAGAAATAGCTGTAAAAATAGAGCTGTTCAATTTGTGGGCAAAAAATTTGGTGTCATGAACAATTTTTCAGCCAGTGGAACAATTTGGGATCCTGGATGGGCTTGGTTTAAAGATCCGACCAAATTGTTCACCTTGAGTTCTCTCAGGAATTGTCTATGGGGTTTTAGAAAAGATTTATGGTTAACTTTATTTGAAGGGACTTTCCCATTGTCTTTTACAATATAAATTAAGTAGTCTCAAACATGAATTTTGAAGCTGCTGTTTTGTTTTTTTAAATGTAAGTTGCTTCTGTGCTACATAAGGACTACAAAGGTTCGTCAAACATGTAAACGTACATACTTGTGGTAGTTGTAGTCCTTAAAGTGGCAGTCTATAAGTTTTGCCTCTTTGTCACCATCTCTGTTTGAAACCTGCAATTGCAGCTACGTGGGTTGTACATCGGCACAGCTCCTCAGCGCAGATGAATCTGATGTTTGCTGTCAGTCTCCACATTGGTGTGGATACTGTACTTTAGAATCACAGATTCTACATCTTGTATGACCAAAATAACAATTTTCACTGGATATTGAAATACAATATACAATATTTTGAGCTGCCAATGGTGATTAAATCTAACGATAGCTTAAGCGTTAGATTTAATCACCAAGTATAACAATAATAATTTGCACGGTTTTAGCTTGGATCACGTCAAACCGTGCAAATTATTATTATTGTTATACTTTGTTCTCAAATTGTTAATGTTAACAACATCAGCATTGCGTGACTACGTGTATTTAGTGTGTATTAGCATTACCTGTAGATTTCAATTTCTTGATTACGGGTGAATTACAAGTTGTCACTGATGATTGTCATTTGCACCTTTCTGGATTACAATCCGCCATCAAAATGATAAATTTAATTATTCCAGCTGCTGTGAGAACAGGCTATAAATGATCCGCTACCAGCAGCATCCTCACATGCCATATAGCTTACTAGCTGGGACTCCTTTCTGTTTACAGACGTGACGTAATGACGCAAAGACGAACAGCTGCATACTCGAATTTCCCGTGGAAACCCACCAGTACCGCTTTTATTATAGAACATTATTACAAGCTTACTTTTGTGAATCGAGTTAAGGTAAGGAGATCATTTTGAACATTGGCTGGTTATGTACTTGCTCGAAAATTGATTTTGGTTATTTTTAAACCAACAAATGTTACAGACTGCAGCTTTAATTTGCCATTCTTAAACAGAATGTCCCAAAAGCAACCCAAAGATCTAATGCTCTTCCAGGTTTTGGGACTACACTATCCCAGCTCTATCAGTGGATTTCTACAGTAGTGATATGTAATGCAACCAAAGGCAGTATGCTAAGCCTATTGTTCTCTGAAACCTCTAGCTGTAATATGGTTATATTAATGCAAATACCACTTTGAAAAACAAATCAATATTATTTTATGGAACAAACATGGTCACCTTTCTGACCCATGTAAAGTCAGGTCTTTGAGGTTTCATCTAAAAGCAATTTCTAGCAAGGTCTGGGAAATGCAAAGCCAGCTTTATCCAGCTTGCTCTGCAGCGTTCCTGTTTCAGTTGAAGTCAAGGCCCTGCACTTTGTTCTCTTGGAGGACATGATATTGATCTGGGTTGGTGTCAGAGTAAACTCGACTGTAATGCTTCAAAAATGAGCATGTGGTTTAGTAAGTCAACACTTTCAGTAGTTCTGTTACAACTTTTGGATTTATTTCAGAAAGGGCCCATACATCTGTAGAGTAAATCAATTGCACCCTGGGCAGGTTATTAAACGGCGAGAAGAAACGCTTCTGTGATTCCAGACATCATCATTATTTCTGCCAAAAAGAAACAAACATTTGTTCTGGGTTTCTGGGAGAGGCCGGCTATTTTTGCTTCGCAAGTATACATTCCTTTTGAAACCCAGCACACATTTGTTTTCTTCAGGTCAGCCTCAAAATCATTTTACATCACTGTCCTCTCCAGTCTCCAGGATGTATTACAACATCTATAGCAAAATATTCAGAGGGGGTACCGACTTGTTGTATCAGCTTATATCCATTTACAGTGCTTTTAAAGATATAGTTCAACCTAAAATAAAATTTCTGTCATTATTTACTCGATCTCATGTTATTCCGAACCAGACTTTGACAAAAGGAGATTTTTTTGTGAGATATGAATAATTCATTAGTCACTCTTTTCCATGCAAGCTTTAGAAAGGATTAAAAAACCCCATTAAAATATCATAAAAGTAGTCGATGCAATGTTTGTGCTATATTTTGTTAAGTTTTCTAAGACCATTATGATAGCTTTTTGTGGAAAAACTGAAATTTAATTCATTATTTCTTCTTGGCGTGTTCATTATAGAGATCATGAGAGAAGTGAATTTATTTTGTGATTTGTGAACGAATATTGTGTGTGTGTGTGTGCACGTGTTTTTGTGACATATCAGGACACAAATGTGTATAATGACATGGGTATGACATAGGTATTACAAAAAGAGGTGACTTATGAGGACATGTCCCAATATCCCCACTTTTCAAAAGGCTTATAAATCATACAGAATGAGTGTTTGTGAGAAAGTAAAAGTGTGCACAGTTTCCTGTGATGGTTAGGCTTAGGGGTAGGGGTAGTGTAGGGGGATAGAAAATACAGTTTGTACAGTATAAAAACCATTATGCCTATGGAATGCCCCCACAATTCACAAAAACGAACCTGTGTGTGTGTGTGTGTGTGTGTGTGTGTGTGTGTGTGTGTGTGTGTGTGTGTGTGTGTTCTTGTTTATATTACATCGTGGGGACNATATGACTTTAGACCACTTTTATTATGCTTTTACAATGGTTTTGCATCATTTTTGAGGCTTGACACTCTCAAGGGGACTAATTGCATGGAAAAGAGTGACCAGTGCAACAAAAATTTTATTCTTTAAGTCTGCTTTGGAACAACATGAGGGTGAATAGACAATTTATTTAGTTTTTTTCGATGGGCTTATCCTTTAAGCAGAAAATTGTGGAAAACTTGTGATTTTCCATCAACATTTCTTGTTTGATTGACATTTTTAAGATTAAAAAAAAAAACAGCACATAGAGCAGCGTTTGGATGTAAGCGACAAGTAAACAACAATCATACAAAACATTACCTTTTTTTTCATGTGGTTAATTGGAACCTTAATTTCTCGTCTCTGATGTCCTCATTAAAACTCTCTGAACTGATTTCAAACAAAACATAATCAACAATTCAGATGGAACGAAATACACCGCCGTGGCCTTCCACTGCTTGCCAAAGGGATTGGTTTCAAGATGGTGAAATATTAACGAGGGCTTGTGTTTGACACATTCACTCCCTGGCTGTCATGCTGCCCTGCTGCCAAATGCTTGGTGTACATGACTGTGTTCATCATGTTTGTTTGTGTGTGCGTGTCAGTGTATGTGCGTGTTATCTATAGTCTGGACAGACTCAGGGCATCTCAGCAGGCAACGCCGTGTTCCTGTAAGCAGACTTGTGAATATAACACAAAGCTTTGAATCATGGAAGATAACAGGCCAGTTCACTAACACAAGTACACGGATGCTCGGCCTTGGCTCATTTCTCAGCACAGTGCAAAAGCAGCAGGATGAGGGAATGCATCAGGAAAGAGCTCCACATGACACGCACAATCTACTGGCTTTCATTTACTCCCTAGGCAACAGAGCATGGCATACAGTTGAGAATGTCATATGGAGAAAATAATCAACAGTGCAAAAACTAAAATATTAAAAATGTGAAGTCAAATAGTGTGCAAAACTTATTTTTCTAAAGTAACACTGTGCAACAGTGACACCAAGTTTCAGAGCAAGGCAGTGACTTTTTTGTCTTCTTCTGAGCTCATAATGTTCTCGTTGAGATCTAAATCATGGTGTGAATGTGAGGGCGATCATGGTGAAATGCAGGTGATAAGCAGTACCCCCATGTCACTCTGTGATTGCTCCGTCAGTGTGATATTATGTTCGCAGCGGGTGCACAAATAGGCCCGAATTGGTCAAACTGGTTGTATAGAACTGCACTGACTAATTACAAAGTGAACAACTCGCTCACTCAAACAGCATGACTTTTCATCTCGTCCAGTTCTAAGTGAACTTGAAATTATTGAAATCATGATCTGTGAGTGCGCCGGTTCTCTAGTGAGCACTCAGATGGGCTGAATTAAAGGTATATGTGTTCAGTGTTGAGGGTAATGCATTACAAGTAACTTGAGTTACATAATCAGATTACTTTTTTCAAGTAACTAGTAAAGTAATTACTTTTAAATTACTTTTACTCATTACTTTTAAATTTACAACAAAATATCTGAGCTACTTTTTCAAATAAGTAACGCAAGTTACTTTGTTTTCCCATGTATTGACTGACAGCTCTTCTGTCCCCAAGTTGAGATAAATCGAGAGTAAGTGCAGAGACACTGTTTGTAAACATGATGGTTATTGTAGTTCTAGACTAAACGTGAGCATTTACTCTACTTGCACTAAAACAGTCAGTGAAATGCAATCTCAGAATATTACACAAACCTGCAATAATTAAAAATATTAAACAAATATACTTGATGTATTTAATCTCACTTTATTAACCAATGTATTTGCTGCTGACCTTCATGATCCGTTTTGAACCATACTAATAAGCAAAAATGACTTTAGATAAACATCATTTGTGATCAGCCTGAAGATTATTCATTTCACTTTTGGTGTGAAAGGGCCTTTACATTTGCCAAAATAGAGGATTTTTGGTTATTAAAAAACAAATAAGCAAGTCCAGCCTAGGTGACGCAAAAGTAATTTGTGCTTTTTAAAGTAACGCATTACTTTCCACAAAAAGTAACTAAGTAATGCAATTAGTTACTTTTTTAGGGAGTAACTCCATATTGTAATGCATTCATTTTAAAAGTAACTTTCCCCAACACTGCTTGTGATGATCATCATGAGCATCTGTTGAGTACTAATCAAGGAAAAAAAAGGTATTTAAAAATAATTTCCCTAACAAATAATTACAAAGAAAATCTACACAAAATATGCTTTTTACGTTATTATTTTTGCTTTGAAATGACATACAATACAGCTTAATGAATCTAGAACTGAGTTGAATAACTATCTAATACAGTTTTAAATGTAATTTATTAATAAGGCATTTAATAATTAATAATAATTCCTTGCATTTATATAGCTCTTTTCTGGGTACTCAAAGCGCTTTACATATGGAACTGGGAATCTCCTCAACCACCACCAATGTGCATCATCCACCTGGATGATGCAACGGCAGCCATATTGTGCTAGAACGCCCAGCACACACCAGCTTATTGGTGGAGAGGAGACAGAGCGATATTGGGATAATTAGGAGGCCATGATGATGGACAGAAGCCAATGGGCAAATTGGGCCAGGTTGCTGGTGTAAACCCCTACTCTTTTGCGAAGGACATCCTGGGATTTTTAATGACCACAGAGAGTCAGAACTTCGGTTAAACGTCTCATCCGAAGGATGGTGCTTTTTGACAGTACTTACACAGACCACAGGGTGAACACCCCCTACTGGCCTCACTAAAGGCCCCGGTATACTTCAAACGAAATCGAAGAACGAACTGATGTGACGTCATTTCGAACAAAATCAGGCCAAAACGAAGTTCGTTTTGTGTTCTTTTTGGAAGTTCGAAACGGCTTGCCAAAGCGAACTCTCAGGAAAAGTTCGCTCCAGCTGCAAAACACCTTCGTACTACCATTGGTCCGTGACGATAACGTAATAGGAGGTGTGCGCTGAGGCTCCGCCTTCACTCGCGTGAGACGCGACTCTGATTCATTTGATCTGTTGAGTTCAGTGCAGTGAGGTAAGATCTCCGTGGATGAAAACATGAACACACTGGATAGCCGCTTTATAGTACAAAATGAAGTTGTGCTTGTAAAAAACTGAGGCACTAACACTGTTTTTCATGTTTGATACTGTAAAGCTGCTTGATTTTAAGCAATCTATTGAATAAAGTGCTATATGAAGATGTGAGTGCTAATTTGCAGAGCTCGTGCTAACATTCCCATGTTGTTGTAATCAGATGCTTTTCTTATGCTTTCTATAATAAATGCTTGCTGTTTTCTCATTTATATCGTTTATTTTGTTACTGATACGAAAGTGCATGGCACATATTTACATATTCATGTAACCTTCGCTCTCATCAGTGTGGGCGGCGTCAGATGTTCGATTACAGCAGAGCCATATAGAGAGAGAGTTGCGACAACGGAAGTTTAAAACGCTTAATCGTCACGTGATTCGCGTAGACTTCAGATAGTTCCAGGAAGTGCTTCAGCGGCAATTCAAAACCATAGGGTTAGAGAGACAGAACCGTGATTTTTGGTAATTGTAGTCAATAAATGCATCGGTTCACAATATTTATGTAATACACCGACATGTGAAAGTAGTATGTGTATGTAGTTACAGCAATGTTGTTTTTAAAAGATAAAAACCTGCTAATATTTGAGGATTAGTGTTTTCAACCAGCGTTGCCTGCCTTGTTAACATATTTCTGGCTAACATTACCTTGGTTAAAGATCGTGTTGCAGTTGTTTTGAAGTATTTTTATGTTTTTAAACTTGTATGTTAGTGAAGGGCAATCATGTCATGTTCACTATGGTTTCACAGGGACATGAGACCTGCAGGTGACAGGTGATTGCCTTAAAAAAACATTGCAAACAAGTGAAATGTAAAATTAAGCTTAATGTTTACAATTCTTATGCACTTATTACTATATAAATTCATGCACAATATATTCAATTCTAAAACAAAACATGATTATACACGCATTGACTTTTGCACTGATTTAGTTCTAATAAACCACATGTCAAGCATTTTGTCTGTCCTTTCTTACATGTTCTTTAGTCTCTGCTATGGTTTGCAGTGCTGCATGAGGATGATCCAGTCGCTCAGAGAAAGCAGTATGAATGGTTTCCTCACTGACACGGAAAGGAGAAAATATGTTCTAGTCAGCAGGAGCAATCTAAATAGAACTAAAGATTGTGTGCTAAGTTGTGTGTTAATCATATCACACAACTTTTTGTGCCCTTTTCACAAAAACCAACACTGGGAACTTTTATGTTTATTAAAGGTTTATTAAAAATAAGGAGCAAGGAAAAGCTTGCAAAATCCAAGAAGCAGAGACTGGTGGTAAAGCATCATTGCATGGAGTCTTCAGGATCTGAATTCCCTTTGTGCTTGTATTGAAAGCAAGAGAAAAGGAGACAAAATGGGAGAAATTAAATACAGTAATAGTATATAATTGTATAACAGTTTTGGTATTTAGTATGATTTCCCATTTAGCCTAGTATGATTTTTTTCACCTGGGAATAAAGAATGACTTCTTTATTCCCAGGTGAAAAAATGCTGTAGTAATTTATAGTAAATACTATAGTGTTTTTGAACCATACTATAGTAAAGTATTTGAATTAATTTGTTGTGGTAAATCTATAGTTGCTGTAATAATATAAGAGCTATAGTAATATAAACATAACTTAATAGCCTACTGTACTAAGTTTTCTACAACTATAGGGTATATTATACTACAATGTACACTACAGTTTACTGTAGTAAAAACTAAAGTATACTATAGTATCAGTTCATTATACTGCAGTACGCTGTAGCATTCATTAACATAGTGTAAATACTATAATATATACAGTATACTATAATTTACCATAGTATGGTTCAAAACACTATACTATTTACTTACTATAGTATTTTTTCAACTGGGTTGTACATTTAATAAGGATATTCTCATTTTACCACTTTTACCCACCACAAGCCCCAAATTCATATTTAACCCTGTTTAGAAGCCCTAATCACACAACGATGGATAAAACTGCATTAATAGTTTTTACAATAAATAAGCTGTTTTAATCTGTTATCTAATCTACTATCTGATAACATCCTCCTAAACGATTTATTTAGTGAGCAATATCAGCTAGCATGCTTTAATACACAAGTTAATTTGATTCAGATGCATTTATAATATGAAATCTTATAATTTAAACGGCTTACCTGTTAAAAATACATCACAAACGGTCTGTTCTGCTGTAACTCTACGGCGCGGCTGCTACTTCCGGGAACTATTGAGAGGCTCCACGAGCCGCCATTGCTGTAAAAAAACGTTCCATTGGAGTCTATGGAGTTGTCGCAACTCTCTCTCTATATGGCTCTGGATTACAGTATATCGCTGCTCACGCATTTCGAACTTCGTTTTACCCCCAAACGAAGAACGAAAAAGAACTTCGTTTGAAGTATACCGGGGCCTTAAAACACCTCTTCAAGCAGCAACTAGTTTTTCCAGGAGGTCTCCCATCCAGGTACTAACCAGGCTCAGCCCTGCTTAGCTTCAGTAGGCAACCATGGCTACAGGGTGATATGGCTGCTGGCATTTAAATTGCTTGTTTTGTTGTGGTTTTGTGTATTGATTGCTCAAGATACACAGATTCATTTTGAGAGAGCGTCGCTCAGAGTAGAACGTCGGCATGGCTTGAACACAGCAAAATAATATATATAGGCTATATATGATTTTTAAATAAATAGTATAGTGTTGTTTTCCCATTGATATTGTAAGGAATGTATTTTACTTAGAAACAAGTAGTACCTCACAAGTTGATCACGTCCACTGATCAGCTATAATAAAGGTCATGATCCTCTGTTGTTTGTTAAACAGGACTAGATCTGCCCCATTTCATAGCAAGTTCATTTGAGTGACATTCTTGAACGCACACATATACGGTGAGACGGGTGATGTTGAATGTTCGAGGAATCAGCAGTAAATGCCAACATTAACCCGAAGCTCCGATATTAATTTGCCTGCTAAAAGAAAAGTGCAATTATTTGTGCAGGCACTTTTCTCTCAAGCAGTGCAGCCCAGTTCAACCTTTCAACATCAACAAATCAACTTCATGCAATTCATTATGCTTATAAAAGGTTATGGCAGCCTGATAAATGGGAGCCCCTGACTCATGTATCAAGTCTCTGAGATAAAGCAAAATTATGTCATGAATTATTAACTGCAATTCAATAGGTTGAGCTTCTAATCTCACAGTCCGTCAGTGCGGCTTAAGGGAGAATTCTCAACAAGATGAGGGCGGCACAGGCAGAAAAGCACAGAGAAGCAAATTCATTGCCATGTTTTAGTGTGAGCATCTGACAACCCCAATAGCAGGAACCCTAAAACAGGACATGCATGAAGCGAGAGACTGCATTTGGGTATTTTTGGGTGAGGAAAAACAGATGTATTACCGAAGGCTCTGGAGAAATGGAGTTCTTATCAGTGTGACAAGAAAATCTGACACAACAAGCGGAAATGCTTTGCTGCCACTGCAAACCTGTTCGGGGAAATTTGTGTATTTATTCTCCCGGTGACACAAGGTAACACTTGAGTCTGGTGATCGGTCAGATGTGTAAAGAATATGCATAGACTCCTGTTCCTGTAAAACTGGTCACAGTGTTCACAGGCAATCACTCTCATCTCACATTCACTGAGCTCATATTCCCTGTCAGATCCAGAAAACAGAGAGAGAGAGACAAACACTCTCCCATGCTCTCTTTTGTCCCCTGCAGAGCTATTGCCATGTGATTGAGGTTGAACTGGAAAAAAAAAAGAGAGAAATGTCAAAGCTTCTAAAAATACTAAGTCTAAAAGCAGAGCTATAGGCGTATTTTGTTCTCCTCTAAATATTAGAAGTGCATTACAGATTCATTATTCATGAGGGTTGAGATGGATGTGGGGGGGTTAGGGACATATGGTGCACGCTGCGTGTGGTGAAATATTAAAAAGCCATGTCAGCGCTGAGGCCACAGTCCCACCAGGTGGGCAGATCTGCCGGACGAAGACAGCTCTCTCCTGACAACGGGCCCCGGTGGACGCATGTCCCGCGGTCCTGCACCCAGAGACAAAGGCAGAGGGGACAGGCAGGTAGAGAGATGCTGCTGAAACATCCCCGTAGAGGTCAGATGCAACGGTCAATGGTGAGACATCTGTGGTCTTGGTGAAGATTGGAGGGGACGGAGGGAGAGAGAGTTAGGGGCCAAACAAATTAGAATAAAATGAACAGGTCAGAGGCTTGATTATTTGTGTGACCCGAGGTGCATCGTAATCATCCTGCTGTGCTACTTTAGTGCATCCTAACAGAACTGATTGGAAGGCATAGTGTGGTCCATTTGATAGACAACAGAATGATGCAAGAGAGAAAATGGCGAGATGTGCATTTTGGCAAGGTGTAATTTTTTTTTAAATTTGTAAATAAACAGTATTGTAGTATGTTACAAGAAAATACAATTTCAGTCCTACTTCAAAAGTGTTAATTGCCATCTCTTTGTAATTCTTAGTGAAATTTTCTAGCAATTCCTTAGTGAATAATTTTTGAAAGTAAATCCTACAACATTTTTCAGTATATGAACATTGGGTCTCATTAACTAATAGCACAAATACGCACAAATTTGTGTCCCACTTTATATTATGTGGCCTTTACTACTATGCACTTACATCATAAATAAGTACAATGTACTTATTGTGTTCATATTGTATTGCAAAAAACATTTGCTGCTATTGAGGTGGATACAGGTAAGGTTAGGGACAGGTTTGGTGGTATGAGTAGGTTTAAGGGTGGGTTAAGGTGTAAGGGAAGGGTCAACAGTGTAATTATAAATGTATTTACAGAAATAAATTGCAGGTATTTTTTAAAATATATGTACAATGTAAAAACATGTATGTACACAATAAGTGCATTGTATCAAATTATTAATTTAAAGGTGCAATATGTAATTTTTTTGCAGTAAAATATCAAAAAACCACTAGGCCAATGTTATATATTTTGTTCACTTGAGTACTTACTATATCCCAAATGTTTCCAACTATTTGTAAATCATGAGAAAATTGCAATTTTAACCAAGGCTCCGGGACGTGTGAGGAGTCGCCTGTCAGTTGCGTCATACCCTCGTTAACCCTCTGCTTATTTTGTAAAAACCATGGAAACACCAAAGATCCTTTAATATATTACATGTTTTAATAGACAAGGGAACAACTGTTTGTTTACGTTTATAGACAGAAAATGAATTGTTGTTATAAAGCTCAACACGTTTAGTCTTATTGTTTAAATCAAATTTTCTTGATTTTTGCGAGTACCATGCTTTATCATGCCTCAGAGAAAAACACTATTTTGTGAAGTAGCTAACATAGCATAATCAGATGCAGCTTTATTTTTAGTAACAGTAATACAGCATTTTCTCCATCATACAATATGTTTTAAAATTAATTGCATGCCATTTATCAACACAAGCCATCCAGTATTTATTATGATATTCTAAAATCGATCTGTCTTACTGCAGTGTGTCTCAAACAAGTGTCTCGCAGCAGCTGCCGAGCAAACGCACAGAGTAACATTATAACATAATTTTCAACACACTCAAAATGTATCTAATATGATAAACAGAGCTGTGTTACCTCATACTCATGACCGGAAAAGCGGAAGCGGCGACTGTGGCATAATAAAAGTTCCGCTGCTCGTAAGGCGTGTGTTGCTCAATCGCTCCAGCGGCCTCGTTCAGCTCCCACAACACTCGGTCCTGCTCTGCTTCATACTACAATAACGTTAATAATTGCATCCATGAACATGATTTCTTCCCGAGTCCTATCCCAATTCTTTTGCACCGTCTGTTGTGATGGAGACCACATGTCCCAAGATTCCGTGCTCAAACTTGCCGTCATCAAGCTACGCCTTTTTTTATAATAGGCCTCTAGCGACCTCTAGTGGACAGAAATCTTACATACTGCACCTTTAAATGTAAGTACATAGTTAAGGCCACCTGATATAAAATGGGACCCAAATTTGTTTATTAAAATGTTGTTATTAGTGAATGAGACACATAAATAATCATCACACATAGATTATGGGAGAGAAATTATATATTTAAATACAGGGTGTATTTGTATGCCGTTGTTTATAAGGAATGTAAATGAGCATGTTGGTAAATGAGCATGAGTCTAATAAAACCCAGCTCATTTATTGCTAATGGGATATTTAAGAAATTCATCATGATGGATGCCTGTCCATCATATCCTCATCCAGATCATGCCCTAACCTGGAGCACACTGGAATACATCTAGAGACAATGCATGCTGGGTATTTAAATGAGAGGAGCCACAATGTGGACACAAAGTTTTTGTTAAGCCTTTTTGGGAACAAATTAATACTCTTGTTTTGCAAGGACATATAGAACTGATCAAAAGTGACTGTAAAGACTGTCATATATAGTTGCATATATAAAGTTACAATATTCTATTTCAAATAAATGCTGTTTCTTACAAATGTTCTCGAAGAACCCTAAAAAAATGTATTACAGTTTATACAAAAATATTAAGCAGCACAACTGTTTTCAACATTGATAATAGTAAGTAATGTTTCTTTTGATCAAATGCAGCCTGGGTGAACATAAGTGACTTCTTTCAAAAGCATTAATAAATCTTGCCGACCCAAAACTTTTGAACTTTTGAATGGCTGTGATGCACTAGTTTTCAACAACAAAGATGCACTAGTTTTCAACAACTAAGGGATGTCAGTGAAAACAAGAAACAGTTGATTTGTGAAGAGAGCAATCACGATTATTTTCTAAAATCAACATAAACTGACCACCTCAAAACTGAAATACATCAAGGTCAACACAACAGCTTCTTAAACGTCTACAAACACTCAAGTCTAAGTTAAGCTCAAGTGCTCAAAAAGGGCATAAGTAAATCCTTCAAAATGGTTTCAATATAATGGATAAATAAAATAATGTTAAGTAAAATTAAATAGTCAAAGCCTACTTGCACTGGACATGCTGGTTTCAGCCTCATCACCGGCTGCAGTCATGTCATTATCTCATATATAAAACACCTGCGATTCAGATAACTGCTAATGCACTAACATTTGCGTAAAGTAGTCTTGTTGACAAGTTTTAATGAGTAAGGGCAAAACGCACAATATATAGTACCTTCATCGCCCTGTAGATGGCGATATAATTTTTTCTGTAGCAGAAATAAACTGCTGCAGAAACAGTTAGGTGCCATGCAAAATGTAATGAGAAATTACATTACTCACCACAAATGTATTTGATTGAAGAGTACATATACTTATTCAACAAATATAGTTGAGTAGCGAGTAAAAGATGATACTATTTTTGATACACAGTAAAACTCCAAAGTAGCCAAAATGATACTTAAGTACAGTAACTAATTACATTTACTGAAATACTTTACAACACCGTGGCCTCACTCTTGCATTAGAGCTACGAATGTTCCTCAAAGAAACAAAGAGAGAAGAAAGAAAGAAAAAGAGAAACAGACAGACAGAGACGCAGAAGGGGGCTAAGTATGTACCCACTCCCTCTGCCAAGCCTTGATCAGACCCTCATAAAAGGCTCTTTCCGTGGCAAGCCAGCTTTCATGAATAGCACTGATGACAGCCCCCAAATTTCCAGGCGCAGCAAAGTACTGCATGGGAATCACAGGTGGCGACTGGCTTCACTGCTCTGATTAACCTTTTCCATACTGCTCGTCTGCTGTCTGAAACTGTGTTTCAGGAGGGACAGCCAGAGTCTGGCAAGATGATAGATGAATCCATCTGAAGTGCAGGATCTAAAAAGACTGAGAATGATGAGGTTTAGAACTCTATCATCACTAGCTGTGTCCTTTATGCTGTAAATGGTTAAAGCCCCAGCAAGTCCATAAGGTACCCGCGAGGGAGCAGTAAACTGGAGGAGACTGTAACTCAGAGGTCTGGGGACAGATAAAGAGGAATGTTCTGTGAGAAATACCTATGATGAAGATGAAGACAACTGAGACCCTGAAAATCTCTGAGTGAAATATAAATCTCTATTCAGTTTGAGGATCTGTCTGGCCATTCAGACCCTCAAATATGTCCATTTCAAATGTCTCACATAATGGCTCTGATTCACAGAAGGTTTACATGTATGAAACTATGGCAGGCTAAAAGATGTCCAAGTTAAAAAAATAAAAACAAAAATATGCGATTTTGAAAGCTACACTGTAAACCCAAACAGTACTACTAACTTATAAAGATTGAGAACACTGCAATTAAAGTCTGTTAAATCATTGATGCAACTTAAAACAATTGCATTTTCTGAATAAGGAATTTAGTTTTATTTTTGTGTAGCTCAACATTTTTGAGTAAACCCTTATACTTAAATTATTATTTTTAAGTTTACTAAGCGACATAAAGTGACGTCATCCACGTCACATTGTTGCTCTAACGATCAGAAGAATCAGTTATCAGAAGAATCCATTCAACATTAAACTAAGTTTCAACAGATTTCGAGTTCCAAGCATGCTTTGCGTCACACTGTGTAAGAAGAATAATGTTGAAATTGTTATTTTGGTAACAATTTCATGAAGGATCAGTATTCTAAATTAAAGTGTTACCGTTATTTTGTATGTTTTTGCACAAGATTGATACATGGGAAGATGTGTTATTGTTTAATATTCTGTTATTTTGGTATTTAAAGGTGTTTCTGTTACGTTGAAGTTTTGTAGGGTTACCATTGTGGTGAAGAGTAGTGCCTGTGGTTAGGTCGAGAATGGGCTGCAAAACTTTAAGGCTATATATACTGCATGCTGATTAACTATTCATGCAAGTATAAAATGATAGTCTCTTTGATGGTAGTCTTGCGTAGATAGACCTTCAGACGGACTCTATCGCAGCTTTCATTGGCCAAGGACCGCCCAAGAGGATGTTTGACTGACATGTAATGCAACCAATCATAGTTTGTTTTGTTCCGAGTCATGTTTAGGGGCATGAAAATGTAAAGTCGATGTCCCTACAATAACAGACCGGGGTGCATCTAATAAATTATTAATTCAAGAGCATTATGCAAGTTTACTGCAACAATGGACCCGCGAACTTCACATACTTTTGAAAATCCAGTGTTTAGTTGATCCTGAAAGCGCTCATTGTCACAGTTGTAAACATGGCGGCTTTCTTCTTCCAGGAGGGGGTTTGGCATCACGGCATGTGTTTCCAGGCGGACTGTTAAAAAACGTGACACACACGTATCCCGCACATCCTGTAGAATTTAATCAACCAGATGACAATGTTGAAAATCCTGAAGTGTTTCCAGTTAAGTGTGCCATATGCATCAGATGTTCAGCCAACGGTCCGTGGACTACTTTGATGGTTACATTAGTGCATGCTAGTGTGCTGTTGCTAACTAACACTTAACCATAAAGATTAGGTGTTCGTTTATTCAGTATTTGAATTAAATTGTAATAAACAAGATTGTGCAATACAAAATACATTTTGTAAGTTCTACTAAAATAATCTTTGAGTTAGTTAACTTATTTGAGTTGTTTACTTAAATGTTTTGAGGTAATCAGTGTCTACAAAGATTTTGACTATTCTGAACTTATCGGGTTTTACAGTGTGCTAAACAATAGTTTTAAGTACAGTGCACTTAAACATTAAGTAAAAACAAATTTAAGTTTTTTTAGTTTGAATTAATTGTTATTTATAATTATTGTTTACTTAAAAAATTTAGTTGCTTTACTTAGGTAATCGGTGTCTACAAAAATGTTGAGTATTCTGACATTCTTGTTTTACAGTGAGGGAATGTTTTTCATAAACACTTTTTGTTATACTGATTGAAACTCTCTTCACATCCCGATAGCAATCAACAATAGAAGTGGTCTGAATTATAACAAAATGTACATATGTCTTCTGTGGAAGTCACAGGTCCAAAAAAATGTTCATCCAATCCGAATGCAATGATAGGATGTCCTGCAAACATCAGACGTCATCAGTGTGTTCCATAATGCTATGCAGAGTTGTAGTGTGCTTCTCAAATGGAAGGCTGCATCCTAGTGAGGCTTTGTCCTTCCTAGTCCAGTCCAGACTTGTAGGCTCGAGTCCTTCTCAGCATTAATCTGTAAAATGAGATGGTCTAGTCAGTGTCCATGGCTATGTCACATATGTTCCCGACCCCACAGTCATGGTACGAAAATTCTATTAAGACCTAATTTTGAAAAAATACTTTGTATTAAAAATCTTTATATTAACTAGCTTTCTATTAATGCAGTACAGTGAATGACAACTGCCTCTGGTCTCCCAGTGACTTACATTGGCAGTTTAGAGTTAAGGGCTTCATTTACACCAAAACAAAAGATAACATGTATGCCTTCATCTCTGAAAACTTTATATTTGTCTTCATTGACAACAATATAGTTGCAGGCAATTCTGGAACCATTTTCGCCATGTATAAAACACACAATATGCTGCAAATAATTATTCATATATGTAAATGCACTACTTTAATGATAAGACTCGGGAACTTGGGTATCAATATTATCCCTGTGCTTCCCATTAGTAAATATGACTTGAGATAATTAAGGTAATTCCGATAGTACATGAAGGCAGCATTATGCTTTTAAAGCTAGCTTGCTATTGCTAACCTCTTCAAAATTGCCAACCCAGCTTTAAGCTGAGCAAAATAACATGTCTTTGCCTTTGTTTCTCCTGGCTTCTCTTAATTAATATTTAATTTAGGGTATGCCTCTATAAAAAAAAAAAGCAAAATAAAGGGCGGTGTCAATGCAAGATTAAATTGCTGTCGCAAATTGATTTATCAACCCTGAAAGTCATTCCATAAATGGCATGTGCGAAATAATACAACCAAAAGGCAGGTATTAATCTGATTTTACATGGAGCACCATGGCTGCTGTCATTGCAAGTGGAGAATACTGACATGCAATATCATTCACTAAAACAAATTCCTAGTATGTGTAAACAACATACCTGGCAATAAAGCTCTTTCTGATTCTGATTCTGATTCTGATTTAATAATTAAAAATTGTTAAGTTATTTCTGATCTCATCCAACAAACTAAAAGCCTACTATTTGCTAATTGGGATACTGTATATGCACAGTTATCCTGCACAAGCAAATTAGTAACATTTATTTGGGATCTCACTAAATCAGGGCGACAGCGAATAATTTGATATGGATAAGGTTCTTTCAGTAAACTGCATGTACCCCTTATTTATAAATACTTTTATCTTGCTGTGTATGGTTTTTGACTGATTACACTCTGAGGGAAATGCTCATTGTTTTTTGCAGTTTTAATTTACAATGTAATTAGAACAGTGCAATTAATTAACCTCCACTAAGTACCACTTAATAATCCACATGGAGTGCTGTTAATTACTTCAGTGTGATAATCATAAACCGGTCATTCAGTCACAGCCACAATGGCGATTCTTTTGTCCCAGATGGTGAAAAGCTCACTGTCCCAGATTTGGAGAAAAAGAGATTAAATATACCATCAACTGTAAAGCTCTCTGAGCACAGGAGAATTTTAATGCTGGGAGGTTGATCATTCATAGCTCAGCGCTCAGAGTCTCGGTGTGGTTCTCAGTTGTATTTAATGCAAGTATCAACTTGTATTAGACGTATTTCTTAAAATTCTTTATATACATATACAAACCCAATTCCAAAAAAGTTTGGACACTGTACAAATTGTGAATAAAAACAGAATGCAATGATGTGGAAGTTTCAAATTTCAATATTTTATTCAGAATACAACATCGATGACATATCAAATGTTTAAACTGAGAAAATGTATAATTTTAAGGGAAAAATAAGTTGATTTTAAATTTCATGGCATCAACACATCTCAAAAAAGTTGGGACAAGGCCATGTTTACCACTGTGTGGCATCCCCTCTTCTTTTTATAACAGTCTGCAAACGTCTGGGGACTGAGGAGACAAGTTGCTCAAGTTTAGGAATAGGAATGTTGTCCCATTCTTGTCTAATACAGGCTTCTAGTTGCTCAACTGTCTTAGGTCTTCTTTGTCGCATCTTCCTCTTTATGATGCGCCAAATGTTTTCTATGGGTGTAAGATCTGGACTGCAGGCTGGCCATTTCAGTACTCGGATCCTTCTTCTACGCAGCCATGATGTTGTAATTGATGCAGTATGTGGTCTGGCATTGTCATCTTGGAAAATGCAAGGTCTTCCCTGAAAGAGACGACGTCTGGATGGGAGCATATGTTGTTCTAGAACTTGGATATACCTTTCAGCATTGATGGTGCCTTTCCAGATGTGTAAGCTGCCCGTGCCACACGCACTCATGCAACCCCATACCATCAGAGATGCAGGCTTCTGAACTGAGCGCTGATAACAACTTGGGTTGTCCTTGTCCTCTTTAGTCCAGATGACATGGCGTCCCAGTTTTCCAAAAAGAACTTCAAATTTTGAAGTCCATTTTAAATGAGCCTTGGCCCAGAGAAAACGCCTGTGCTTCTGGATCATGTTTAGATATGGCTTCTTTTTTGACCTATAGAGTTTTTGCTGGCAACGGCGAATAGCACGGTGGATTGTGTTCACCGACAATGTTTTCTGGAAATATTCCTGAGCCCATGTTGTGATTTCCAATACAGTAGCATTCCTGTATGTGATGCAGTGCCATCTAAGGGTCCAAAGATCACGGGCATCCAGTATGGTTTTCCGGCCTTGACCCTTACGCACAGAGATTGTTCCAGATTCTCTGAATCTTTGGATGATATTATGCACTGTAGATGATGATAACTTCAAACTCTTTGCAATTTTTCTCTGAGAAACTCCTTTCTGATATTGTTCCACTATTTTTTGCCGCAGCATTGGGGGAATTGGTGATCCTCTGCCCATCTTGACTTCTGAGAGACACTGCCACTCTGAGAGGCTCTTTTTATACCCAATCATGTTGCCAATTGACCTAATAAGAAGCAAATTGGTCCTCCAGCTGTTTATATGTACATTTAACTTTTCCGGCCTCTTATTGCTACCTGTCCCAACTTTTTTGGAATGTGTAGCTCTCATGAAATCTAAAATGAGCCAATATTTGGCATGACATTTCAAAATGTCTCACTTTCAACATTTGATATGTTATCTATATTTTATTGTGAATAAAATATAAGTTTATGAGATTTGTAAATTATTGCATTCCTTTTTTATTCACAATTTGTACAGTGTCCCAACTTTTTTGGAATCGGGTTTGTAAATAAGTGGATCTGTTATAAAAAATAACCAAATACTAAGAAATATATAGATTTGTAGTTGTTTTAGCTCTTTTTAAAATAATTTTAAGCCATCTTGAGGAAGTCTATTGAGGCCCTGTAGTGGGCCCTGTCCCCCTGCTTGAGAACCACTGATATAAATGATCTTTAAATCATCATTTTCTCATCATATTCAAAATTATAGGAGAAATTTGTGAGCTCACAGAAATCCCCTTTAGTATCTTAGCAGCCAAATCAGAAAATAGTGTGAGAAATTGTTGAAATCTCTCCTGAATGTCTATAGTATACATACGTCTTCTCTATTTGTTTGCCATTTTGTTGCTGTTTAGGTGAAAAGGCTGAGATATTAAAGAGATGTTTGTGAGTTATGTTCAGTTTTGGCATGTGGACCACTGTAACACCTCCACACTTTAAATATACTTTGAAGTTATATCATATCTCTGGCCATATCGCTAAAATTCATGCATCCCTTGTCACGAGCTCTGCATGCGGTTTCTGCATCTGTGGGCTGTAGTATTGAAAGACTGACCTGAACTTTCTTCTCAGGCCAGTAGCAAAAATGTTTCAAAATCATGCATTCACAAGCAGAAGTGGAAGCTTTGAAAACCTTCACTGTATGCTTTATTAATGCAAGAGCAGCAGAAAGAGCAAGAGAGAAGAGGCATGACTGACCGGCAGAATTTTGGCCTGGGACAGAGGAACAGGAGCTGCCCCGTCATCAGCACTTCACAGGAAAGCGCAGCCACATTAGGCAGCATGGCAGAACCGCTTCGTCATGCTGCAGAATAATGTGGCGGCCATTTGCTGTCCCATGAAGCCACAGGGGTATTTGGCGCCAAGCATGTCATTAGAAATTATAGCGCAGACACATATGCAAAACGTATTGTAACATAATCGCAAAGACACACACTTGCTCACACATATATAAATAGAATTTTAATGTTGTCTAAATAAAATATATAGTCCTGAAATCTTGAATGTGGCGCATCCAATATAAAATAGAACATGTGACTGCACATCATTTAAATTCTATGTGTCAATCATTCACACAGAATGATCTTCGATTGTTAGGTTGCTTGGCAAAAACAATATTTTGTGATGCATTTCAAGACACAAAAAAAAGCCCACCACAATAATAAAAATATTTTGATTATTACTGACTGTATCTGTCACTTATGTTATGAAAAAGATTGAAAACTAAGGAGAATTCTGTCCTCCTTTTGGGTGGTGTCTCTTCAAGATATCTGATAACCCACTCCTCTCCCCCCAAAACAGGTGTTGGTGTAGTAAATATTTACAATTCTTTTGTTCTGGTCTGGGTATTTAAGGGAAAGTGCAAAGCAGTCATGTGGGACATTCTGCAACCAGAACCCCCAGTGATGGGTGAATTATTAGAAATATTCATCCACCACTGTATGCAATTCTTACTGTAGGAGTCATCTTTGAGCAATTTATGTTATGTATTTATTATTTCTGAATTGGCTTCTAATTGTTTAAATGTGTAATTGGCATGACATATTTTTACCTGAAAAATAAATGTTATTCTTGATTTGTTCTGCATTTATTCTTAAATCATTATTTCTAGTAGATTATCGCGAGTTTAGTATTACCTCAAATCAATGTCCAGAATAGATCATACGGGAAGTCTCAATGAAAGGAGCATGGAGCACATCATATGAGATCTTTTCGATATCTGTCTATTGGCGCCTTAGTAAGTTGCAGTTTCCGTAAATATACAAAACTATGCTTTTTGTTACGAGTGAGCAGAGTGCAACCGACTTAAAGGAAGATATTTACCCTGCATCCTCTGTCTAAGAAGCAACTGGCGTAATACATGGCCAATGATTAATTCCTAATTAGAAACACAATCTAATAGTAATAATCATTTGAAATTGGAGTCAGATTAAACGAGCAGTTAAAGTAAAATTGAAACTAAATTCTAAAAATTAAAGTGAACTTCACAGGGGCGCTGAAAAGACATACACGCATTACCTTCGCCCAGGCCGTCGGATTCCGTTTTTGGGCTCCGTTTTTAATGACAATATAAACGTATAAAATTGATTGAGTACATACTGTATAAGTACAGTGTATACACTCCCCTCCACAATTATTGGCACCCTTAATAAATATGAGGAAAGGCGGCTGTGAAAATAAATCTGCATTGTTTATCCTTTTGATCTTTCATTCAAAAAATTCACTAAATTATAACCTTTCATCGAGGTAAAACAATTGAAAGTGGGGGGAAATTACATTATGAAATAAATGTTTTTCTCCAAAACACATTGGCCACAATTATTGGCACCCCTAGAAATTTTTATGAGTAAAATATCTCTGAAGTATATTCCTATTCATATTTAAAAATTTTTAGCACACCAGGGTGATCATGAACATGAAATTGTCCAGCCATGACTTCCTGTTTCACAGGAGTATAAACATGAGGAAACACAAAGGCCAAATTCCCTTAATCATTCATCGCAATGAGTAAAATATAGTTCTGGGGCCGTATTCACAAAACATCTTAAGGCTAAAAGTAGCTCCTAACTTGCCGATTTAGGAGAAACTCTTAAAAATAATGGGCGTGTCAGTCCTAATTTTAGGAGTCCTAAATTTTTGCTCTAAGAGTATTTCACAAAGCATTTTAGCACTAAAACTAGCTCCTAAATCTGTGAAACGTTAGGAGTAGTCAAGAGGACTCCTAAGTCACTAAGACCAAATCACAAACAGTTATAATCCACCCAAAGACACTGTACACACCATTGAGGGAATAGCGATAGAGCCTTGGGTGCTGAACCTTTTCTTCATAAATGCAATACAATTTGATTTATAGATTTGAATCTACGATGAGACGCCAAAACAAATCTTTAACAGATAAATAAGTATTGTCTGATTACCTGTGCCAGTGGTTTTCATGAGTTCACACTTACAAATGATTGAATAGAGTAAAAAAATATATAATATAAGTATATATATATATAAGTGTATTTGGTGTGCTGTCCAAGGGGATCGAGGGCTCCGAGCTTGAAATTTAGCCCAAAACCAAAGTTCTCCCCGTATCCCCAGCCGAATGAGGAGCGGGTTGGTGGCGGGATGCAGAAAACCGTCAAAGTAACTATAGGCGAGTCGGCTCTCGTCTGTGTATATATTCCTCCTCTCGAGCTGATTAGAAAGACCGTTTGAATGTGTTTCTCCCAAACTTTGTTTATAAAACATAATTTGTCGCTTGAATTCTGCATTCTCTTGAGATGCAGACATCCAAGAGGTGGACAATTAACTAGCCTACATTTTAAAACCTTTATGGCAACAATATGGCAACATTTTATTTTGACTATGGCAACATTTTTATTTTAAAACCTTTATTTTAATATGGAAACATGACACCTCATTCTACAATATTTCTATGATTAAATCGCTGACTCCTCCCCCATCAGCCAATGACTGTGTGTATAGTCCATAGCAACAAGGTCAACCTCGCCCTTACTCTTAGTTTAAGACTTCTCTCTATTCCTTAGGAAAAGTTTGTCTCAGCAGCTTTGTGAATAGGTTTTAAGAGAAAACTCTTAGCTAAGAACTTTTACTGCTATTTAGGAGAACTCTTAGTGGTAAGATAAAATGTTTTGTGAATACGGCCCCAGATGTGCAGCAAAAGATTGTTGAGCTTCACAAAATAGAAAGTGGCTGTAAGAAAATAGCTAAAGCATTGAAAATCCCCATTTCCACTATCAGGGCAATAATTAAGAAGTTCCAATCAACTAAAGATGTTACAAATCTGCCTGGAAGAGGACGTGTGTCTAAATCGTCCTAATGCGCAGTGAGGAGGAAAGTGTGACAGGATCACAGCTGGAGAACTGCAGAGATTAGTTGAGTCTTGAGTCTCAGAAAGCCTAAAAAAAATTATCAAACAGCACCTACATCCCCACAAGTTGTTCAGGAGGGTTTCAAGAAAAATCCTCTGCTCTCATCCAGAAACAATCTCCAGCATATTCTGTTGTCAGACACAACTGGAACTTCAAACGGGACCGGCTTCTATGGTCAGATGAAACTAAAAAAATAGCTTTTTGGTAGCAAACTCACCAGATGGGTTTGGTGCACACATGGATAAAAAGTGCCCCATGCCAGGTTAAATATACTGCTGGATCTTTAATGTTGTGGGCCTATTTTTCTGCTGGAGGTCCTGGACATCTTGTTCATATACATGGTATCATGGATTCTATCAAATACCAACAGATAGAAAATCAAAACCTGACTGCTTCTGCTAGAAATCCAATAATGGGCAGTGATTGGATCTTCCATAAGGACAATGATCCAAAACAAACATCAAAACCAACACAAAAATCTGTCACTGAGCACAAAATGAAGCTCCTGCCATGGCCGTCCCAGTCCCCTGACCTGAACCCTAAAGAAAATGAGCGAGGTGAACTGAAGAGAAGAAGCAACAACATGGAGCTGGGAATCTGAAGGATCTGGAGAGATTCTGCATGAAGGAATGGTCTCTGATCTCTTGTCAGGTGCTCTCTAAACTCATCAGGCATTATAGAAGACGACTCAGAGCTGTTATCTTGGCAAAATGAGGTTACAAAAAGTTTTGAATAAAAGGGTGCCAATAATTGTGGCCAACGTGTTTTGGAGAAAAACATTTATTTCATAATGTGATTTTTTTTCCCCCACTTTCAATTCTTTTCCTTCAATGAAAGGTTATAATTTTGCTAATTTTATTAATTAAAGATCAAAAGAATAAACAATGCAGATTTATTTTCACAGCCGCCTTTGCTCATAATTACTAAGGGTGCCAATAATTGTGGAGGGCACTGTAAGTGCATAGTGTATAGTGCGTCATTTGCGACACAACTATTGTTACCAATTAACAAGTTAGCATTTACTGAATTAGCTAGTTAAAGCTAGCCAAGTTTCCACTACTACAAATATTTAAATTGAGATTACATGATAATTTTAAGTTAATTGTATAAATTAGCTTACTCAGATATTTAAAGTTAAGAGTAATTAAAATGTATAAGTACAAAATAAAAATCTGCCAGTTCTGCTTACTTTAACTTTGAATTTCTCAACTTGAAAATTTCGGTGTAACTGATTACCTCAATTTTTTTTTTTTTAGCTTTGCTAACTTATTTGGGTACACAGTGTATGTGTGTGTGTGTGTGTGTGTGTGCATGTTTTTGTGACATATCAGGACACAAATGTGTATAATGACATGGGTATGACATAGGTATTACAAAAAGAGGTGACTTATGAGGACATTACAGCATGTCCCCACTTTTCAAAAGGCTTATAAATCATACAGAATGAGTTTTTGTGAGAAAGTAAAAGTGTGCACAGTTTCCTGTGATGTTTAGGTTTAGGGGTAGGGTAGTGTAGGGGGATAGAAAATACAGTTTGTACAGTATAAAAACCATTACGCCTATGGAATGTCCCCACAATTCACAAAAACAAACTTGTGTGTGTGTGGTGTGTGTGTGTGTGTGTATTATGCTTGTGTGTATGTATACATTATACAAACTTGATATATACCTGTATTCGTTCCCATCTTCAGCTTCAAAAATAGTTCATGCAATAATTTTTTTTTTCTAATTAGTAAATTATTAAAATGATATGACATATGATAAGTATATATTTTCAAAAAAAATCAAAAGAAGTTCATTTTCAAACATTTGTTATTTTATAAGTCGGCCTTTGCAGTTGTAGTATACACTTAAGATGATTGGATTTTGGACCAATGAGATTTTACTGTGGGTGGAGCAACACCACAGAAATATAAAACAAGCTTTTGACAAAGCGTTGCTTGTCGAGATCACGGATTCATCATGGAGTATGGATTGCTTGTTTCTTTATCAATTCACATGACATGAAGGATTTGACTTTTTTAAGTATTAATACATTTTATTATTTATCGAACATTGGTCCTCTACGTCCTGCCTATCAATGCTTCTCAACTTGTGGCTTATATGCTTTTCATACAGACTGTTCAATTTTATAAACTGCAATGCATCCACACTTGCACCCTAAATATTGAGTTACGTAACATACAAGGCCAAATGGCAGGAAGTGTGGGGAGCGTGCTCATGTGTTTTGGCTCATTCTGTGCTAGCAGTGTTGTGCCGTGGCATGACCGTCTGGACTCGACACAGGGATTACAAGCGTCCACTGTGAAGAAGGATGGGTCTCACAGGAAATGACACGTGCTGTTCGCACCCCGCCCACTCTGTGCTAGTGGTAGAGCGACTGCTGGAGACATTAAGGTTACTATTGCTGTTGAAATGTTTACCACACATTAGCCTTTCTAGCATTTCATCCTACAACACAAGCATATGCCTGCTCTGTCTCTTAAAGGGATAGTTCACATGAAAATGACAATTTTGTCCAAAGTTTGTTTTTCTCTGTCATCATTATGTTCCAAACCTGTATGACTTTCTTCAGTGGAAATACAAAAATAATTTTTAAAAGAAGAATTTCCCATCTTTTTTCTGTGCACTGAAAGTCAGTGGTGACCACAGATGCAATGATTTTTAATTTAAAAACGACTAAAATTTCAGTGCGTTCATCACATAAA
This sequence comes from Anabarilius grahami, assembly GCA_003731715.1. Taxonomy (NCBI): domain Eukaryota; kingdom Metazoa; phylum Chordata; class Actinopteri; order Cypriniformes; family Xenocyprididae; genus Anabarilius; species Anabarilius grahami. The sequence continues at coordinate 2,058,822 of RJVU01016332.1, read as the reverse complement.
GCACACATTGTATGCCTTCAAAAGGACATAATTCATATGAACTACTTTTATAGTTTTTTTCGTTTGTTTGTTTTTTGTCCTTTACAAGTTTGTAAAAGACTTGAGGGTTAGTAAATCATGAATTATCACTTTTGGGACAACTGTCCCTTTAACACATGCTAATTCTTATTTGTTTGTCTTCATGAACATGCTGTGATGGTAGCTGGTGACAGGCATCCGCTGCTGATGTCAAAAAAACTGTCTTAGAGCCCAGGAGGACTTGGATAAAAACAGGTCGAGGCACATTTGTTTCAAGGACATGTTGTAGAACAATTCCCATTTACCAAATACCAACAAAGTTTAACTGTTAACACCAGTGAGGGGGTTTGAATTCAAACCATAGTCATTTCGAACATTGCTGGGCTCAGCGGATGTATTCAACATTGATTTTCTTGTTTAATGTGGGTCAGGTTGTTTGATGATTTGAGTCCTTTGCAATATAGTAAGACTTTGAGTCAATGGGTAGTTCTAACAGCAGTCGCAGACTGTGAGAAACTTGCTGTGTTGAAGGTGCAAACCTGAGCCGTCTCTGAAGATAAGGCTTTTCCTCCATCTGCAGTGTCTGATATGCAGCTCCACTGTAACAGGCTTTGCGTTCAGAGAGTTTCCAAGCCGCTTTGGTGCCACAGCTGTCAGGGGACATCAGCCGAGGTTTCCTAAATTGATCAGGCGCTGAGAGATTACTGGTCAACAACAACCATTTCTCCCCAGTCTCTCAAATCTCTGCCCGCACACACATACTAAATCTCGGCCTCTAATGGAGGATAAACAGATAGTACATTCTCCCTCAGACCTTCCCATCAAGAGGTTGTGAAACAAATAATCATTATCTATCTGTCATTTTGATTTGCTTGATAGATATGCCATTCCATGTGTATGTAGATTTGATATTGCCAATATTTTTTTTAATTATAAATTTATATTTATTTTAAAAACATGATGAATAAAAAAGTTCAAAAGAACATTGTAACAATGTAAAAGTCTTTACTGTCACTTTTTTAATCAATTTAATACATATTTGTTTTTTTAATACATATCTTACAAAAGGAAGTATTTAGCTGATTTAACAACCCTCTCTTTTTCATTGAAAGAGATTAGCCGCTTCAAAAAAGACCAAAATAAAAAAACATTGAAGTATCATAAAAGCGTGTATATAAATCATTCACAATATGCCAAATCTTCTGAAGCCATACAATAGTTTAGAGCAGGGGTTTTCAACCTGTGGGGCCCCAAGGGGTGCGCGACCCCTTGTTAATTCAGAAGCATACACTCCTGTGAAAAAGCTGTAAATGTGAGATTTTACTAGCAAATCTTTAGTCATCCACTAGAGGGGGCAATTTGACTATTCTCCTAGATAATCATTGGCTATGGTTATGGCAGGTTTAGCACAACTGTATTTGAGCAAAAACAACTAAAAACAAAATGGATAAAAACAAGCTCAGCCGTCACTCTAAAGTTTCCATTTTTAACTAATACCCTGTCTACACCGGACGCAAGCGGCATGATGCAACACACATAATCCTTAACAGTAAACTGATAGGCCTATTTGTTCTATTTCTGACATACTCCAAAGCACCAGCGTTATTTTTGACACGAAGAACAAATGGATTTGCAATGGTCACTTCGTTGCATCCAGTGTAGACATCCTCGGGGCTCGTTCACACAGAACGTGTTTTTGCTTTGAAACACGGGCAGTGAAATGGGGAAAAAACGCAAGGTCTCAATATGCCTTTTTTAAAAGTTGATTTTAACTTGAGCACTGCATTTTTAGAATGCCGTGTCATGTGCGAGATGCTGAAAAAGACGCAAGACGCGAGTGCAACGGTCACACACATCCGGCTAGTGTGAGTTTACATAGGAAAACAATGGAACGGTAGCGCATTGGAATGGAAAAACGCGTTCTGTGTGAACGGCCCCTCAAGCTTTTGCGGCAAGGCGCAACTAGACAACTGTCGCGTCCGGTGTAGTTATAGGGTTTGTAAACTATATGCAGCATATTAAGTAATATAGCAATGATGTTCGAACACATCAAGTAATATCAGTTTTTTTCAATTCAATTCAAAAGGTTGAAAACACCTGGTTTAGAGGAACACAGGCATTATTCACTAAAAATTCACTGAAAATCTGCCATTCTGCCTATTCAAATCATGTGTGGAACTAATTTTTTGTATATATATTTATATAGCTAGATCTTCATTGATTCTTGTGTGTATCTCTCTTAATGGTTTTCTCTCTTTTTTTAATGTCAGACTGACAGACAGCATTTGGAAATATCTGTCAAGATTTGGCAAATAACAGAAAAATTGCAGTTACAAGTGCATATATCCCAGTTTCCATTACAACTGGGATATATCATTCTTAGTCTTCAAATAAGTCAACAACAGCCATTCAAAACAGTGTTGTCATGAGCAATGCAAGCAAATTCTATTATCTGCAATATATTTTCACCACATTTCTTTTTTTTTTTGTTTTTAGAGGCTTATGCATCTTTATTTGGGTCGTATTTTTCCAGGGCGTGGAGGAATCTAATGAGAGTCAGCTCTTTTTCAACTCATTTTGCTTTCTATCGATTTTTATCGGCAGCTCAATTTTCACATCTGAAGCTTAATTGCTTATGCCATCCCTGTGTGCCATATTCCAATTCTCAAAGAGATGAAACAGTTGGGAGGGCAGGATGTGTAACTCAGAGGGGGCTGGTGACAGTGGCCTTTTACCATAGATTATAGTGCCCTCTGTTGACAGGTCCTTGAATTTTTGCAACATGCCTGGATGCAGGTTGGAGGGAAAATGTTTCTGTGTTTATGGCACAAAACCACATTATGTCATCGTAGACCAGGTCTGTTTTAGCTATCACATTGATAATAATAGTATTTCTGGTGCTCTCATGTTATGAGTCATCTATGAGGGAGAAACAGTGGGCAGTTCACAAGCAATTTCTCCTTCCAGTAAAAACAAGTCCTGCTTTGATGCATAACATGATTTCTTTTCTGAAACATGATTTGTTGGATGCCTTGAACTTGCTTTTGTGTGCACCAGATAAGCAGTGCGCATTTATTTCCTCTTTAATTATCATGCGGGTCGGTGGTCAGGGATGCAAAATGAAAGCATTAGGAAAAGAAACAAGCCTTAGAAAGAAGCATTTTGCCTGAATAAGCATCTACGATGGCATTGACCTGTCAGTCCTTTCCCATGATCCATTCACCCGGGTTATCAGGTTTTTTTCTGAGTCATTCGGCTCAAGCACTCTAGGTATGGATAAAGGAGGAAATATGATTTCCCCTGCTGTGTGTGGCAGACTTATCGACTTTCTTATGTGCTTGAGAATAATGAACTTCCATTCTGGGCTGAGGTTAAGTGGCAGTATGTTTATTTTGATTGCTTGAATGTCAAGCACTTTTGAACATGTATTGCCTTGTGCCAGAAATGTGTCAGAACAGAGTGAATCAAGGACAAGTCCCACTGTGGACCATTAGAAATCTAATTAATGAAATTTTAGCTTTGAGTTGCTTTCATGGCCCGTCCTAGTAACTTGCGAGTTGAGTTTTATTTCAATTTTGCTCTCCCCTGCTGTCACTCATGATGTGTGTAACACAGCACTACATAATTGAAAACCAAGCGCTGCATCCTAGAATGTCTCTCTCAGCAGATTTTGACGCTGTAAGCCCTTGACCAGCAGAGAATTAATAATTGTTACATGGGTTGCACTTGCTACAGTCACCCTCTATTTGAGCAAAACATTTAACCCTTGTATCACAGTATTGCACAAATACACTGCAGTAAAATGCATCTGTTTGACACATAACATGCATTTGTGAACGTGTGTTCTCTTTTCATTTAAGCCTTTTTAATTGCCAAAGCCCTTCATTAGCACACAATATGTAATTATAGTTACATGACTGCATGTCTCATGCTGATACACTGATGGAAAAACAGACATTGAGGAAGACAATAAGAGAGAAAATTGCAGTTTAAATTTGCATTTTTACATCTTACTGTGTGCTGGAATAGGGGTTTTCAAACTGAAGTACAGGGACAAAGGGGCTTGCAAAGTTTTTTTTTTTTTGTAAGATTTTACAAAATCTATTTTTGGGGCTGTCAAAGTTAATGTGCACTTAAGATATTAATGAGAGATGTGTTTTTCAACATTAACATGCACAATTTTTATTTTTTTTCTTATTTATAAGGACTGGTAAAAAATCATGAAATTAATAGTGATTATTTTGTTGTTTACATCTCTAGTTAATAGCTAGTTTACAACAAATGATATGGTGTCAACTTAATATAAAATAAAGTACAATTCAGTACAATGATAATATGAAAGTCAATTATTTATTGTGGTAACAATTATTTAATTTTGTTATTATAATATTTTTCTCCCACCTTATACACAATTGTTTAAAAATGTACTGTAAGAGTCGGTAAGGTTTTTTTTCTTATTAATACTTTTATTCAGAATGTAAGGACACATTACATTGATCAAAAAGGACAGTTAGGACATTTTTAATGTTACAAAAGATTCTGTTGAACTTTATCAAAGAATCCTGAAAATACGTGTTTCATGGTTTCCTCAAAAATAATAACTAGCACTGTTTTCAACATTGATAATAAGAAATGTTGCCGCAAATCAGCATATTAGAATGATTTCTGAAGGACACGTTTCATGTGACACTGAAGACTGGAATAATGATGCTGTAAATTCAGATTTGCCATCACACTAATCAATTTTAAAATATATTTGAATAGAAAACAGAAAATGTAAATAATATTTTTAGTAATATTTCTGTTTTTATTGTATTTTTATCAAATAAATGCAGCATTGGTGAGCATTTACAAAAATGTTACCGACCCCAAACTTTTGAAAGTATGATTTATATTTAAGGAAGGGTTTGGAACGACATGAGGGTGAGTAATTAATGACAGAATTCAAATTTTTGGGTGAACTAACCCTTTAAGATTTGATTCAGATCATCCAATCATAAGTGGACAGAGCTTGTGATCCGATGACACAAACCACATTTGAAGGTCATCAGGTTTTAACTTTCTTTTCCTTTTTTGACTATTTTTGAGCTTCATTAGCAGTAATATACTGACAAAGAAAGTGATGCATGAGACCCTTCCCTCAAAACACAAGTCACAAGTAGTCACATCTTAATGCCAGGTGTAAACAACGATACGTCTTGGCTGACCACTTGTGATCAGTCACTCAAGACAGATCTTAATACCAGGTGTAAACAGGGCCTTAGTTAAATTGATGTAGAACGAGAAGATCTGGTTCATCTGAAAGTGTTTCCTCTGTCCTCTGCAAGCAATTAGCCCACAGCACAGAGAGCTCTTAAAAGAGGTCACAGTAATTGCTAGGAGGTGGGTGATAAAAACGAAACCAGTTAAATTATCATAGGCAGACAGGCCCGCGGTTTGCGACATCAGTTCTTCATCAATAAACTGCCTCTGTCGTTAACAGGGCCTGGGAGGGAGATTGGAGATTTAATATGGGTGTTATCTTCTTTGGAATCCCTACTGAGGTATGTATCGTATTTTAGATCTTATGACTTACCTCTTTCCTGGTGTTATAGATTCATAACACATTCGTGTCTCATAAATTGAAGACAACTCTGCTTTGCTTTTCTTGGCAATTCCGTCCGAGCGTTCCCGATGTCCAACGAGATTCCGAAAGAGTGAGTGACGTCGTCTCAGCCCCATAGTTAAAGCAATTTAGAGATTTCAATAGAAAGCCAGACGGAATGACAACACAGGAAAGAGGCTGAAAGCCCAGGGAGCGGAGAGGTCTATCTGAATGGTTTGAACATGGCAGATAATTTCAAAAAAATGTTGCAGTCATTTCTCCAGATCCAATATTGTGAGATGCGCATGAACGCACTTTATCATCAAACACAATGCCTGACAGAGATCTGAGTAGAGGAAGTGAGTGTGATGGAAGGGCCATTACCGAAAGCTGTTCTTTTCTAACGCTGAGAGTTTCCTCCACATAAAATCACAAAAAAAAAAAAGTTGAAACATGCTGTCTACCTCAATTTGAATAAAAAAATCCTAATGGTTGCGTTTGAAGTCTAAAATGACATCTGAACAGTTTCTAATGATGGGATTTGTCCGACTCCATTACATCCAAAGTCTATTGACAATCATTGTAACACGGTTTGTAAATATGGGAAGAAGGAGGCGGGAACCGGCGAACATTCAACAAAACTTTAATATATAAATAAACCAAAAACCAAACGAAAGTAATGCCGGCAGACCCTCGCGGACGTCTGCCGGCCACACAAACATAATAAAACATAACATAAAGTCCAGGCCTGGTCCTCTCTCGTCCGTTCACTGCCTCCGGAGCTCCTCCGTGAGGGACTCGAGGCCGGTGCGCCTCACAGGTGACGATCATTAACACTCGCGTCACCGGCCTCGCGCCGTTCCCTCACGGCTCTCGCCCGCCCTGCTCGCCACATACCCCCATGGCCCCTCGCAGGCCGGGGGGTACTCCCGCGACTGCGCTTACTCCCCCCCGGGGCCTGTCTCGGCGGCCGCAGCACCTGGGGGTAAGGACAGACGAGACGAGAGAAAGGAGACGGAAGCAAGGGGAGCGACAGGACGAGAGAGGGGAGAGAGGGAAAAAAAATTCTGGGTCCGGTTCCCAGACACACTGCCGCTCGGTCCTCAGCCTGCCGAGAGGCTCTTCCTCGCGGTGCCGTGCGATGGCACTGGACGCTCGGTGGACGGCCCGATCCTCGACCGCCTCCTGGCGGCCGGCGATGGCTCCTCCGGTTGAGGGCAGCCGGCAGCGAGTCCCCCATCCCCTGCTCCTCCCCTTCACGGCGGACGGCAGCAGGCTCCGGCCCACGGCGAACGGCGGCGACTCCTCCGCTCCCTCCAGGACGGCAGCCACCCCACCTCGTCCCAGGAGCGCGGCATCCGGGTCTCCGTCCCACCTGTCACTATGCTCCAGTACCACCGCCTCGGGCAGCCTCTCGCGGTCTTCACACTCCCGCGCTGCCCGAACTCCGCAGCACCGCGATCCCCCTCATCAGCGAGGGCTCTCCGACAGCATGTCCCTCCTTCCTCCCGGGTTTCGGCACCAATGTAACACAGTTCGTATATACGGGAAGAAGGAGGCGGGAACCGGCGAACATTCAAACCAAACTTTAATCCAAAATAAACCAACAAAACGAAAGTAACGCCGGTAGACCCTCGCGGACGTCTGCCGGCCACACAAACATAATACAACATAAAATAAAATCCAGGCCTGGTCCTCTCTCGTCCGTTCACTGTCGTCGCTCCTCCTTTTATGCCTCCGGAGCTCCTCCGTGAGGGACTCGAGGCCGGTGCGCCTCACAGGTGACGATCATTAACACTCGCGTCACCGGCCTCGCGCCGTTCCCTCACGGCTCTCGCCCGCCCTGCTCGCCACAATCATATATTATCCTCTGGATTATTTTCATACAAATGAATAAATCGGCACAGTTTAACCTTAAGAAAAGAACGAAAACCATTCTGAAAAGAACCTCAGGATTGTGGTTAAATGTATATTTCCAATGTATATGAGAGTTATATATATATATATATATCGAGGCTATTCTATGGCTGTCAGATTGCTTCTCATGAGTGAAGGTTTTATTTACAGTGCTCAGCATAAATGAGTATACCCCCCTTTGAAAAGTAACATTTTAAACAATTTCCAAAATGTTAAATTTGTGTTCCAAAAAGTCTAATTATTCATTACACAGGTGTCCAGCAGACAGTTGACTATAAAAGGGTGTGAAAACCCCATCCCATTTCATGCTGTCAGCAATGGCACCACATGGAAGAGAAAAGACCTGAGAAAGAAAATAATTTCTTTACACCAGAAAGGTGAAGGCTACAAGAAGATCAGCAAAGCTTTACTTATCAGTCAGAATACTGTAGCAAAAGTGGTACAGACATTTAAAAAAGATGGAACTGCAACCATCTCACAGAGACATCCAGGTCGTCCACGGAAGTTAACACCTCGACAGGAGCGTCTTCTGATGAGAAGGGTTGAAGAAAATCGGCATGCAAGTTCACTGCAGTTATCTAAAGAAGTAGAAAGCCAAACTGGGGTGACTATTTCCCGTGACACAATATGGCGTACACTGCAGAGGAATGGCATGCATGGGTGGCATCCACAAAAGAAGCCTCTCCTAAAGCCCAGGCACAAAAAAGCCCGCCTACAGTTTGCCAGGGCCCATGCTGACAAAGATGAAGACTACTGGGACACTATACTCTGGAGTGATGAAACCAAGATAAATGTTTTTGGAACTGATGGCTTCAAAACTGTATGGCGTCACAAAGGTGAGGAATACAAAGAAAAAAGCATGGTGCCTACAGTGAAACGTGGTGGTGGCAGTGTCCTTATGTGGGGCTGCATGAGTGCTGCTAGTGTCGGGGAGCTGCATTTCATTGATGGCATCATGAATTCACAGATGTACTGCTGAAAGAGAAGATGCCATCACTCCGTGCCCTTGGTCGTCGTGCACTTTTCCAACATGACAATGATCCTAAACACACATCTAAGGCCACTTGGATTTCTGAAGAAGAACAGGGTGAAAGTGATTCATTGGCTCCTGATCTGAACCCAATTGAACACCTATGGGGAATTCTAAAGAGACAAGTTGAGCTTCACTCTCCATCTAGCATCCAGTCTCTAAAAGAGGTCATTCTTGAAGAATGAAAAAAGATAGATGTTGCAAAATGTTCATTCCATGCCTAGAAGACTTGGTGCTGTCATTAAAAATCATGGAGGTCATACAAACTACTAGATGCTGTAGTTTTTGTTGTGGGGTGTACTCACTTTTGCATCACCCTAATTTGAGTAAAACTGAACGCTGTAGCTGTTTATGAAATGCCATGCCAGGTTTTTATAATTCTTTTCCTGTTCTCTTGTTCATGGACACATACATTTTGTTATTCACTGCCAGGAATAATCAAATATTCACTATCAGACCCCATTTATTCAATCCACAAATTGAAAGCGTTTTAAAACGTAGGCAGCAGTAAAGCCATTTTCGAAACTTTCTTAAGATACAGTTTTAGTTTTGCCAAGGCCTATTCCAGTTTTTTTCATGGCATTATGCATTAAATAAATCATAAGAGGTCTAATTTTCCTGTAAAGAAGCACTGTTGCTGACAGCTGTGTGGGCTACAGAGATCTGATTCCTACAGGGCTCAGCAGTGTCTGTAGTTTGCGTTTTGAAAAGTGCTATGACACTGGAGGTGTCTCAGAAACTGTCAGGACTTTGAGCTTGTTAATTTATGACCTCGTTGTAAAGGAACTCCACTAGGCATTGTGCACCATGGCGTTACAGAGCTTTTCATTGATCTGCTCGCATTAAATATGTCCAAGACCCTGCGACTGACAATTTATAAAATTTCACTCACAAAGAGTCCGTTTGATCTCTTTTGCTTTTCCCAGAAACGTGTAGCATTTAAAATCACACAGCCTCTTTAATTAGACAGTACTGGCCACTCCTATGACAGCTTGTTTTGTGTTATGCAGAACTCTTTTCTTTATCCAAAAATGAAAATCCTTCCTGCTGGACTTGAGTCGCTCTTTAATTCATGCTATTAAGCTCCAGCGCAGCTAAAAGTGTTCCCTTGGTTTCTGTCAGCAGAAAATCTTTATTTTTAACCTCAGAAACACCTTTAGCGGCAAGCTTTCCACTGCTTATAAATCATTTAACATCATTCTCAAGCTCTGCAATTGACAGATCTGTATTTTTATATACAGTATGCTTATTATCCCAGCAACAGTCTCTAGCATTTTACTTAAGGGAATGATTCACCCAACAATAAAAATAAAAATCTGTCATCATTTTGCACTTGTGCCTTTTGAAAACCATTTTTCTTATGTGAAACACCTAAGGAGATTTTAGCAAAGTAGTTTTTTTCTATAAAGTGAAAGTGGATGGGGACCACGGCTGTCAAGCAAGAAGTTTATCGAAGAACGACTTCATTTTGATTCTGTTCCTTCCCATCCGCATTGATTGTACTGAAAAGAGCAGCTCAGACATTCTGATAAACTTATTTTTTAGTGTTTCATGAAAGAAAGAAAGATTATTCATCATTACTCCAGTCTTCAGTGTCACATGATCCTTCAGAAATAATTCTAATATGCTGATTCGCTGCTCAAGAAACTATTATCAATGGTGAAAACAGTTGTGCTGCTTAATATTTTTGTGAAAATTGTGAAAATTTTTTGATGAATAAATAGCATTTATTTTAAATATAATTTTTTGGAACAAAGCAGAAGTCTTTACCATCGCATTTTCATTGATTGAATGCATTCTTGCTAAATAAAAGTATTAATTTCTTTAAAAAAATCTTACTGACTCCATTAGCACAATGTTGAATTATAGTTTGCATGTTTCAACTCAATGTTAATTCAGTAGACGTTCTTTAATTCTTCTCGGCACTGTTTGGTTTTCTGTTCTTCCCTCCATGTGGACATAGACTCAGTGTATATTAAAGATTGTATTTGAAGCTTATGAGACAGTGCCACTTCCTCAGGCTGTAATTCGCTTTTCATTTGAATCTCAACTCATGCGTAATAAAATGAAATTCACTCGTATGAAGCATAGCACAAAAAACTGCATCAAACACTGACGGCTGCTGATCAGTTGAATTCTCTTGACTACTATAATTTCTTTAGTTTCTGTTGTTGCTAGGTTACTTGCAAGAAGCACAAAAATAGCTGCAACAAGTAGTGTGTAAAAACGTTAATAAACCTCTGGCATTTGTAGAGTTTATGACTTCTGCCTGAGAGAATCCGATGGCTGCGCTCCAAACTCACACACTGTGTCATTCTTGCATTTGGGAAGGCGTGTGATAGCTGTAGCCAAAGACATCGTGATCGTGGGTAAAACGTTCCATATTTACAGCAGTGTTTGAAGAATCCAAGGAAAGCTGAAACCGGTAAGGTGTCATGGAACGAGCCACAATATTGGAGCTGACAACTTCTCTGAAGGATTGCCTCAGGGGAAATTGCGGAAGTGCCACTAGTGGTCTGTTTGATAAATCAGAGGCCTTAAACCAACGCAGCTGACGTGTGCCCGCCAGCCACTGTCAGAGGCGATTCAAACAGAGATTAAAGGGTCTGATTACAGCGCTGAAAGGAACAAACTTTAATTAGGAGAACATAAGATTCTCTTGCTGGTTTCCTTTGCCCTAGTCCCCATGCTGTCAAACTATTCCCATGCTTGATCACTGTCATCTATAACCCAAATCTCAGACCATGCAACTTCACTCTTACAGAATATCTGATTCTAATGAAACAGCAAACGGGGGCAGTATAAATAGTATGATGATATTATTGACAAGAACATATTCTGTCAGAACGCATATGTTGCAGTCATGCTAGTCTTGCACTCATGCACGGCAACGAGAGCGGAAATGTAACATAAGTTTCATCATCGGTGCACCATATTTTGATTTTGGGCCGTCTGTGCAACAAAACTATTTGTCACAAATATTTTCTGTCATGTGGATTTTTAGTAGTTTACGGTATTAAAGGGATAGTTCACTCATACTCATGTTGTTCCAAACTTGTTTGACTTTCCTCCTTGTGTGGAACACAAAAGATGAAATTTTGAAGAATGTTGGTAGCCAAACATTGGTTTCGGTTACCTTAAAGCTGCAATATGTAAATTTTTGCAGTAAAATATCCAAAAACCACTAGGCCAATGTTATACATTTTGCTCACTTGAGTACTTACAATATCCCAAATGTTTCCAACTATTTGTAAATCGTGAGAAAATTGCTATTTTAACTAAGGATCCGGGACGTATGAGGAGTCGCCTGTCAATGGCGTCATACCCGCGTTAACCCTCAGTTTCCGGTTTTATTTTGTAGAAACCATGGAAACATCAAAGACGCTTTAATATATGACATGTTTTAATAGACAACGGAACAACTGTTTGGTTACATTTATAGATGAAAAACTAATTATTGTTATATAGCTCAACACGTTTAGTCTTATTGTTTAAAATAATTGTATAAATAATCTTGATTTTTTTTGCAAGTACCATGCTTTTACCATGCCTCAGAGAAAAACACTATTTTGTGAAGTAGCTAACATAGCATAATCAGATGCAGCTTTATTTTTAGTAACAGTGATACAGAATTTTTGCCATCATACAATACGTTTTAAAATCAATTGCATGCCATTTATCAACACAAGTCATCCAGCATTTAATATGATATTCTTAAATCAATTTATCTTACTGCAGTGTGTCTCAAACAAGTGTCTCACAGCAGCCACCGAGCGAACGCACAGAGTAACGTTATAACATCATTTTCAACACTCTCAAATGTATCTAATATGATAAACAGCGCTGTGTTACCTCATACGCTGAAAAGCGAAAGCGGCACCAGCGATTGTAGCATAATAAAAGTTCAGCTGCTCGCGAGGAGTATGTTGTGATCGTCTCTCATTAACAATCGCTCCAGCGGCCTCATTCAGCTCCCACAACATTCGGTCCTGCTCTGCTTTATACTACAGTAACGTTAACTAGATGAGTAAAGTTCGTAGACAAACGTATGGTTGGCTTGAATAAGCCTAGCCAGAAAGTTTGGAGTAGTTTTAAAAGCTTAAAGTTTGAAGCTTTTCAGTTTGAAATAGTTTGTTTTAGTTTAGTAGTTTAAAAGCTAGATAGTGTGTGAGTGAGTAAGTGTGAGTGTGTGTGTGGATAGATAGTTAGGCGGTGGTAGGAGCCATGATGGTGATGGATTTGGGGGGATGACCGACGGTGACAGAGCCTTGGGAGGTGGAGCCCACTACGCAGATGGAAGTCCGAGGTGGTGATGGAATGCCGAAGACCTGGGCGGCCGAGACAGAGCCGTAGCAATGACACTCCGTGGTGGAGGTGGAGATCCGGAGAGCAGAGGATGAGCTGGTGCAACCGAGGGCGGAGGTGGAGCCTGAGGGAGGGCGGAGCTTTCCGAAGCCGAAGGGGTGAAGGGCCGGAGAGCAGCGGAATTCCAGGGACATAGGGAATTTTCCTCACCACACTCCATAAAATTGTCCAGTAATTCCAGCCGGTGCTCACTCTCAGTGGCGGGGGTGGGCGGGGCTCGCTTCCATCCCCTCGAACTCCATGAGGGCTCCCACAGCGATGTACCCCTCAAACTTGCAGTCATCAAGCTACGTCTTTGTTTTGAATAGGCGACCTCTAGCGGATGAAAAATTACATACTACACCTTTAACTTCTATATGGATTTTTTTTTAAAAACAGAGACATTTCTCAAAATATCTTCTTTTGCTGTATATATTCTCCAGAAGAAAGTCATTCATGTTTGGAATGACATGAGGGTGAGTAAATCATGACAGAATTTAAATTTTTGAGTGAACTATCCCTTTAAAAAATTACAGCACTGTACCCCAGAATAGTTAACCATTTAGTGAAAACTTTGTCTTTCAACTGGCTAAATCTCTGGCCATATCAAAACCCCATACTATCTTATGCATATTTGATGTTTGCTTTTAAAAGATGATGTATATTTTACTTTTTTTTTTTTTTTTTTTTTTTTT
>RJVU01016332.1:2032197-2045216 GCA_003731715.1 Anabarilius grahami | reverse complement strand
TCATTGAGGTAAAAAAAAAAAAAATCTCTTAAGAATTTTTTTTACAAACTGTAAGGATGCATTCACTTACATTAATCTATACTAAGTCTTTATTTCTTTATCTCTGTTTGGCTTTAATTTGGCTTTTTGACCTGTGCATTAATTAATATAAATATGAGGCTTATAGACAATATTTTGCAGGCTCTTTAGAGATTATCTCTCAACAAAATGCTATACTTTTCAATCTTGATAATTAGCTAATTCTAATTGGGATCACATGGTTCATGTGGTAAAGGGATCAGGATTAGTCTATAAAGCCTTATTGTGACAGATTTAAAGACAGTGCTTGTGCGAAGGCCTAGGAATTCATTGATTCTTTTGAACTGAGCTATAATGATTTACATCATTAATCATGAATATACTGAAAGGTCATGTTGGTCACTCGTGAATTGCAAATTGCAAATTTGCTGGGCTAATAATGTTACAGCATCCGTGTTTGGAAATAGCATGCGGCTTTGTACTGTCACGTGTGCTTTATCTGATCTTTGCTGCTTTACAGCTACTTACACACTCCTGGATCAACAGCCTTGTTGGTCTTGGAACAATACTCATGTCAACTGATCAGATATTTGGGTTTGAGTTTAACTTTTTTTGGACATATTAAAATATGTATGAAACAAAAACTTTAGCTTTTATTGACATAATAGTCTAATGAAAGTACACGTATGACTGTACATTAAGAGTCATTATTTTAATGGCTTTGCAGTGTAAGTATCGAAAGTATATGTTAATACATTAATATAGTATTATACACTCAGTTTTAAACAAATATTGGGGTCCCTGCTCTTTCTATCTATCCAGTGCCTTGGCCTTTAAAAGGTTAAAAAACGTCTTGGGGTTACGTATGTAATCCCGGTTCCCTCAGAAGGGAACAAGATGCTGCATCAATGGCTGACGCTATGGGGACGCGCCCTCTCAGAACCAAATGTGTAAATAGGGTGCCTGCAAACACGTCATCAGCTTCTTTGTCTTCAGGAAGCCGCTTGTGTGTGTGTTGTGTAACAAAGCAGTGTGATTGTGTTTGTAAAAGTCTTGTGTTTTCACAGGCCAGTTCACACAGGCTAGAAAAAAGTTTGTCTTTGTATCATGTGAAAGAATGGCGAGCAAACAGTTTAAGAGATGTGTTGCCTGTGTCCACGTTTTATTACTCCTGGCAATGGACACGTGTTATTTGTTTAGCAGCGAAGTACGTGCGTTCAGCACTCGAGGGGGCTGGATGAGCTCACTGTGATACATTCTCAGTGAGAAAGCTCTGCTCCTGCTTGGCTCTATTCACGATTGATGGGAGTCAAGCCTCTTAGCCTCGCAGTTTCAGCCCTGCATCTGCTGAGGCAACGTGGCAGCTGCAATCGTGGGGATCTCAGATGGAGCTAGCAGAGGAGCTTAAAGGGGTCTCCCTCGCTTCTCCGGCTAGCTCTGTGACCCTCACTGGCACGGAAGCCCACGTAGCGGCTTCTTCAGGGTTGAATGAGAGCAGTTTGCTCATTTCTGGTTCAGAGGAACTAGATATGGAGTCAGTATCAGAAATCACAGCCAAGTCTGACACACTCCCCTCCCACCCATGTCCAGTTGGTGATCAGTGCCCAACAGTGTGGCAGCAGATCGCTGGTTCAGCCTCCAGAACAAACTAAAAAATGCCACGAGAAGTCATCTGTCTGAGGCAAAGCCGCAAAATCTAATTACAATTGCCTCTGCATCAGTCTCCCTTGATGTGTTTGATTAAGTCGATGCAGACCAGGAGGAAGATTTGAGTTCAGGTAGATACAGAGCGACGATTAAGTTCAGTTTAATTCTTTTTTTATGTATTGTTCATATTATTTTCGCAATTGTATTTTGTAAAATATTTCGTTGTTCATATTTGCCTGTTCAGGCACAAAAGGTCATGTTTTAATGGCCTCCAATCACTGTGGGGGGAAAAAACACACATTCATCTGCTTCATGTGGTATATAACATGAAAAGTGATGTACAGTCTCTGTTCATCTGTTCTCTTCATAAATAAATAAATGCATAATCTAGCCTATATATACTATATGTAAATTAAAAATAAAAAATTCTAAAATTTAAAAAACCTTCATATACCTTTCAGCATTCAAAGTACCTTCCAAAACATGCAAGCTGCCCATACAGTATGCACTTATGCACCCCCATACCATCAGAGGTGCTGACCTTTGAACTGAACGCTGATGACACGCTGGAAGGTCTCCCTCCTCTTTAGCCCGGAGGACATGGCGTCCGTGATTTCCAACAAGAATGTCAAATTTAGACTCGTCTGACCATAGAACACTTTTCCACTTTGAAACAGTCCTTTCCCCACAGGACACGATGGCGCTTCTGGACTATGTTCACATATGGCTTCCTTTTTGCATGATAGAGATTTAGTTGGCATCTGCAGATGGCACGGCAGATTGTGTTTACTGACAGTGGTTTCTGGAAGTATTCCTGGTCCCATTTGGTAATGTCATTGACACAATCATGCCGATGAGTGATGCAGTGTTGTCTGAGGGCCCGAAGACCATGGGCATCCAATTAAGGCCTTCGGCCTTGTCCCTTACACACAGAGATTTCTCCAGTTTCTCGAATCTTTTGATGATGTTATGTACTGTAGATGATGAGATTTGCAAAGCCTTTGCAATTTGACGTTGAGGAACATTGTCTTTAAAGTATTCCACAATATTTTTACGTACTCTTTCACAGCTCTGCCCATCTTTACTTCTGAAAGACTCTGCCTCTCTAAGACATCCCTTTTATAGCTAATCATGTTACAGACCTGATATCAATTAACTTAATTAGTTGCTAGATGTTCTCCCAGATGAATCTTTTCCCATTTTTTTGCTTTTTACATTTGTTGCCCCGTGCCGACCTTTTAGAGACCTGTAGCAGGCATCAAATTTGAAATGAGCTCATTTAGTGGATAAAAGTGTAAAATTTCTCCATTTAAACATTTGTTATGTTATCTATGTTCTATTGTGAATAAAATATTGGCTCATGTGATTTTAGTTTTCATTTTATTCAAATTTAAAAAAAAACATCCAAACATTTCCGGAATTTGGGTTGTACTAAGAACTACTATATACAGGTTCATAATTAATGTGAATAATGCATAATTAATTCAGTGAAGATCATGGTAGCCCACTAGTTATGACTCAAGTATTACCAAATCCTTCAGAAGGAATTACTAATTATTTGGATCAGTATTCTAAAATGAAAAGCATGATAACTCTAAGCTTTTGAGGTTCTGACAGATTTGGTAACAACTGAGTTATTACTCGTGGCTTACCATGATATTCACTTTACAATACAGTGTTGTGGAATGCGTTATCGCGTGGCTCCCCTGCAGTGCATGCCCTGCGTGCCTGTCTGCTACTCTACTGGTCACCCCTTTTCAGTCTGAAACTGAAAATAGTCCAGGATTTAACAATTATTATAAAAAAAGTCTGTTAATGTTATCTCAAAGCCGTTTCAGTGATGTAATTGCAAATCTTCCCCAAATCTCACACCAGCAGCTTAAGGTTAATTTGCTCAGCCAGGCTGCATGTGCCTCCTCAGCATTTCTGTAGCCCCGATGTTAAATGATGAACACTTCAGGTGCCAAGTCAAACAAGAATTCTGAAGTTTAATCCTCTAGCAGAAGAGGAGCATGTCTCACTGTCTCTTTTTTGATATTTAAATGTATTCCCCACTGAAAGATGATATTTGACTGAACTAGGACAAGCCAGTCTTGTTTTGAGGAGTTCTGGGAAGGACTTGTGGAAATCGCACAAATAAATAGCATCATGTGCAATCAGGCCATATGCTATGACTGACAGAATGTTCCAGCGTGGATGGACGATAAAGGCTGATGGCTGCATGGTTGAATCTTCTTGTCAGTATACGACGCTGGCCAGCCATTTGAATGAGTGTGTGCATGAATAATGGAGGAAACGTGACTTTTGTGGCAAAATGATGATTTTGATGCAAAAACATCCTCCGTTCCTCAGTGGTTGGTATGCAGTGTAACTTTCTCATTTTTGTGGTTATTTTGGAAGTCAAATTAACGTAACAAAGATGAGGTTGTTTTTTGAAGCTGCGCTGAATTAAATATTGCTTGGCACATTTTTTTTTTCTTCAAATATGATGAACAGAAGGCCTATTTTTGCATCTGGAACAAAACAAATGTATTATGAATCAGTTTGGCACGCTGATATTGTGAGAGGATGGAGAGAGTACATGTCAGTCCACTGGCAAGTTCTTAACAACGCAACCTTGACATAAATCACATCTACACAAACAAACAATATTTATCTCTGCCAGTAAGTTGCTCACTATCAGATACATTTATATGTATGTATATATGTGTGTGTCAAGGTTTGTTGTTAAACACTTGTCAGTGGACTGACATGTACACTCTCCATAAATGTGTGTGTGTGTGTGTGTGCGTGCGTGCGTGTGTGCATTTTCATGATTTATGAGGACACAAATTTGTATAATTACATGGGTATTAACTGACATTACGACGTAAACATGAAATATGAGGACATTTCATGAGTCCTCATATTTAAAATAGCTTTAAAAACAATGCCCCCACTTGATAACACTGGACCTTAACACTCGGGAGTAGACGGGCGTTCGGAAGGATCAAAAATACGAGAAAGAGAATCGGGTTTGATGTTTTTAGAACCCGGGCGGTACGAGAGAGAAAAATCAAAACGTCCGAAAAAAAGTGCCCGCCGAGCCTGCCTGGAGTTTAGTCGTTTAGCCGTTTTGATATACTCTAGGTTCTTATGGTCAGTCCAAACGATGAAAGGTACCCCCGAACCCTCCAACCAATGACGCCATTCCTCCAACGCTAACTTGACTGCCAGCAACTCTCTGTTACCAATGTCATAATTGCGTTCGGCCGGAGATAAACAATGAGAAAAAAACGCGCAGGGATGGATCTTATCGTCTGAGGGAGATCGCTGGGATAGAACTGCTCCTACCCCCACCTCTGACGCATCGACCTCCACCACGAACTGACGTGAAGGATCAGGGGCTATGAGGATGGGAGCCGAAACAAAGCGACTTTTCAGTTTAGCGAATGCAACCTCAGCTGCATCGGACCACCTGAACGCCGTTCTGGGGGAGGTCAAGGCTGTCAGAGGCGCGGCTAGTTGGCTGAAGTTGCGAATGAACCGGCGGTAAAAATTGGCGAAGCCCAGAAACCTCTGTAGGGCCTTACGGGAATCTGGGTTTGGCCAATCCACCACAGCCTTAACCTTGTCAGGATCCATGCGAATTCCCTCAGACGAGACGATGTACCCTAGGAAAGAAACAGACTGTGCATGAAAATCGCATTTCTCCGCCTTGACAAAAAGCCCATTCTCTAGCAGCCGCTGAAGCACTCGTCTGACGTGTTGAACATGTTCCTGGAGAGACGAGGAGAAAATCAATATGTCGTCCAGGTAGACATATATGAACTGGTCAACCATGTCTCTCAACACATCATTGACGAGTGCCTGGAAGACCGCCGGGGAGTTGGAAAGCCCGAAGGGCATGACCAAGTATTCAAAGTGCCCCCTAGGGGTGTTAAAAGCGGTCTTCCATTCATCCCCCTTCCTGATGCGGACCAAATGATAAGCGTTCCTTAAATCCAATTTCGTGAAAATGGATGCTCCCTGCAACCTCTCGAAAGCTGAAGACATCAACGGTAAAGGATAGGTATTCTTCACCGTGATGTTATTCAACCCTCGGTAATCAATGCAAGGTCGCAAGGAACCATCCTTCTTTCCAACAAAAAAGAACCCCGCCCCCGCTGGAGAAGAGGAAGGGCGAATGAACTTAGCCACTAGAGAATCAGAAATGTATTTCTCCATGGCCTCCCTCTCGGGAACAGACAAAGAGTAAAGTTTGCCCTTAGGCGGAGACTTACCGGGAACTAAATCTATGGCACAGTCATAGGGACGGTGCGGAGGAAGAGAAGCAGCTCGGGACTTACTGAACACTTCCTTCAGGTCCAGATACTCCGCGGGCACGTTTGACAGATCCGCTGCCTTTTCCTGTAACACAGAGACAGACACAGAAGAACAAGCAGACACAAGACAAGACTCATGACACTGAGTGCTCCATCCCAACACGGAGTGCTGCCGCCAATCCACCCTAGGGTTGTGTTGTGTGAGCCAGGGGTGTCCAAGTACAATGGGGGCCAGGGGGGAGTCCATGAGGAGAAATTAAATGGATTCTGTGTGATTACCAGAGGTGATAAGAGTGACGGAGTCGGTGGTGAAGAAAATGTTGGGAAGGTCTTGTCCATTGAGTGCGTTGACGGAAATCTGCCGGGTGAGAGGGATGATGGGTAGATGAAACCTTTGCGCAAACTGTGTGTCAATGAAATTGCCCTCCGCTCCAGAGTCCAGTAAAGCTTGACAGTCCAGTGAGTGAGTGGCCCATCTCAGTCTTACCGGAAGGAGAGTGGATGGTGAGGACTTTTCGGCGGAGACCCCACCCGATAGTAGCCTCAGTTTTACTATCGGGCTCGATCTTTTACTGGACATGAGTTCAGGAAATGTCCAGCCCCTCCGCAGTAAATACATAGTCCTTGGGATCTCCGCCTCTCTCTCTCCTCCCGGGAAAGCCGAGCTCTCCCTACCTGCATGGGTTCAGGATCGTAAGCGGGACCGACCGTGTCTCCTGTGTTGACTCCTCGTGCCTCTGCGCCCCGAAGTCCGAGGTCAGGACGAGGAAGATTCTCCAAGCGATTGAGACGGGTATCCACCCGTAGGGCCAGATCAATCAGACCATTAAGACTCTGAGGTAAATCCATGACGTAAATCTCTCGTTGGACACGGTCGGCCAACCCATGCAGGAAGACGTCCCACTGCGCCTCCTCGTTCCATTTGCACTCTGCCGCCAGCGTCCGAAACTCTATGGAGTAATCTGCCACCGTGCGGTTACCTTGTCTCAGTCCCGTGAGGCGTCGGGCTGCATCTCTCCCCGTGACCGCACGGTCAAACACCCGCTTCATCTCGGCGGAGAGTGCTTGGAACGAGGCACAGCATGGGTCCTGGTTCTCCCACACCGCCGTTCCCCACAGCGCTGCCTGCCCGGTGAGCAGCGTGAGAATGAACGCCACCTTAGACTCCTCCCTCCCGAAGGTGCGTGGCTGAAGGGAAAAATACAATGAACACTTGTTCAGGAACGCTCTGCAAAAGTTAGGCTCACCGGCATAGGTCTGAGGCGTGGGTAGGCGTGGCTCCAGCTGTTCTCCTTGCGCTGGTGATGGGAGGGGAACAGGCGGTGTGGGTGGCGCAGCGGGACTGCGAAGTTGTTGCAGCTGTTGGGAGAGCTCAGACACCTGTGTCACCAACACCTGTACAGCGTGTCCGGTGGAAGAAATGCTCTCCTGCTGCTGGTCCATTCGAGCAATACTGTGGTTGATGATCTCCATAAATGCCGCTGAACTTGCTGCATCCCTGATGATGGTCAGATCGTTCTGTCACGTGAAATAAAGATAGATGCAAGCGCAAGTCAGAAAATCTAATTTATTGAGCTTCACACCATGTAAACAAAGCGACTAGTAACCAGCAGCAGGGAGACGGCGACACAGGGACTTCGATGGGCCTGAAGAGATGGTGGTAAGTGCCAGAAAATCCAGGTGCAAGATGATCGTGCTGGGGTCCGTAGTAATGAGTGAAGACGTGAAGAATCCAACGAAGAACAACAACTGGAACATGAACATGAAGACTTCACTCCAACGGAGGAACACACGAGGAAACAGAAGGACATAAACGGGAGACTCCAAACAACGATCTGACAAACATGAAACGAAAGACAAGGCGTTATATGGGCTGATGGTGATAGGAAACAGCTGCCGCTGATCACACAATCAGCGGCGACGCCCACATGAAACAATTAGCGTGACAGCACAACGTAACACAGACAACAGAAAGAGACTGCGGATCTACAACCGTGACAATGACAAGATATTTATTAGCAGTGATGCTGTTTTATTATATTATTATTATGTTTTTTCCAGGAATAATAAAAGATTATGCCAAACTACTTAGTTTTCTTTCTTTTTTTCATTATGACATTTTTGACTGGATGACTATTTAAAATAAATGTATAGATACCACTGTTACTTTAACCCTTAAGTGGTCTTTGGGGTCTTTTTAACCCCAAATTACGTTTGCTAAAATTAAAAAAAAAGGAAAAAAAAAGTTATCTTTGTCCAAATGGCATGAGACTATGTACAGTGGTCAACACTTTCTAGATCTACAAATAAAAAAATAAATTGAAATGAGACCTGTTTTTATGTTAGTGTGAAAAAAAAGTCACACTCATGACCTTAAAAAATGGACAGAATTCATCCTCAAAATCAGAAACAACGCAGAACACACATAGACACACTCTCTGCAGGACACACTCTCTGCAGGACATCTACCTCAAACGCTGCAAAAGCAGAGCTGTTAAAATCATCAAGGACTCCATCCACCCCAGTAATCATCTTTTCACTCTGCTGCCATCTGGTAAGCGCTTCCGTAGTCTGATGGCAAAAACCGAGAGACTTAGGAGGAGTTTCTTTCCCCAGGCCATCAGACTCCTGAACTCATAACCTGCCTCTTAACTTTTTCATGTCTTCACTTAATATGCACTTTATCAGTAAGATAATTCATAATTCACTACCTCACATTGACATACTGAAAGTGTTAACCTGTTTGCACTTTTGCCTCTTGTACATTCCTGTGTATCTTAATATTTAAGACTACAGTATAATGCACATATGCACATTGCCTCTTGCACATCCCTGTGTATCTTAATATTTAAGACTACAGTTTACTCTCATGCACATTATTTTCCATTCTATATTTAATTCTACAGTATACATCTTTTTTTTTCATATTTTATTCTTATATTTTTATTGTTTACTTTTATTTAATTCCTTCATAGCTATAGTTATGTATATTCTCATCTGTGTTGTATTCTTTAATAATTGCACTGTCCATGGAGCGGACCTGACTCTCATTTCACTGCTGGTTATATATGCTCTATATAATTGTGCATGTGACAAATAAAACTCTTGAATCTTGAATCTTGAATCTAGACTAAAATGAAGTGGCACACTTTGAAACATCCACAATGCAAAATGATCATGCTCACACACACACACACAGAATCCATGTGCTTTATTTGCTCATTTGTTATTGCTGTTCAGTTCATTGCATTTTGATTTTGTGTATATGTACTCAATATGTAATATAGCTGTTAATTTCTGTTAATTTTTGTTCTGTTGCAGTTAGTAACTGAAGTGTAGATTAAATTTGTAGAATTATACGAAAAACAGATGATTGAAATAAATGATAATCTCTAAAGGCTCCAACTTTTCTCTTTGTAACATCTTGTTCAGGTTTGATTCTAATCATAAAGTAGCATTATTGAAAAACTTTTTTTTTTAGTACAAAAAATGCTAAACTTTGACAAAAAGTAATATTTATTGTTATAATTGTGATTTTATAATATGTAGATATGAATCCAACTGAAAAAAACTTGTGAAAAGATGTCTTTCAGTTAGTCAAATAGTGGAGCTCTGCAGCCATCTACAGGTTAAAGTGATATTTTTTTTACTTTTAAATCTGCATAATCTGCAAAAATCTTACACTAAACCATGTCATATTATTCATGTTATCCCCATGAATGAAAGGTAGAAATGTGGGGTTTTCATAAAGTGTATTTTACATAAAAAGCTGTTTTTGTATAAAAACCTATTTAATTTTTTTTTTTTTGAAAGCAATTATTTTGTTACAAAATTACATTTTGTTGCCTGGGGTCTCTGGAGACCCCAAAGACCCCGAGTGTACACCCCAAACAAAGACTGCCTAAGAGTTAAAAAAGTTTGAATTAAATTTAATAAATATTCTGAAAGGTTTTTGATAGCTCCTGTATTAATTTATTATAATTTCACAGTAGTAAAAATAAAATAAAACTGATACCATGGCAAAGGGCTCCATCTATTTTATTCTGTTTTATTGACATTCTGTTTTTCCCTGTTTTATGATTTTGCTGAGATCATTTCTAAGCTATGGCCTACAGCTAACATTTTTATGCAAATAAATAAATAAATAAATAAAAACGAACATATCTTCCATCAGGAATGTCAGGTGAATTATGAAGCCACATTTCCATTTATCAGAAACATGTATACCGTGCTATTTTCCCATAGTGGCAGGTTTATTGTGGTTGAGGGGCATGGTTGTCACAGTCATATTAATCCATATAAAATCCAGTGCTGTGATTTGTATTTGATGCATATGGTTTCCCACGCAACAATTTAACACTGTACGTGCTGACAGAGAAGAATAAGCCATGAAAATTCAAGCTCTTTGAAAGTGGCGTCTTTTGTTTCCTGTCATTTTACCTTTGTTCTTTCACAGTGGTGCTACAACACATGTTGAAAGGCATGGGTGTGGGATAAGACGCTGTGGAAATCGTTTTCTGCATCCGATCAAGTAAGTAGAGCAGTAACAGAGAGGCGTCTCTGAGACACCTGTTAACAGCTCTGCTGTATCGCCGCAGGGAGAAGGAACATCAATAAGCCACCGAATATCCTCAGGCAGATCTTTAAAACAACAAATTAAAAGGGGTGGAGGAAGAGGTGTGTGTGTGTGCGTGTGTGTGTGTGTGTGACAGGGGCGGCTGATGAAGCTCTGGAGGATGGGCCGCGGCGCTCCTGTTTTCACGCTGATGGGAGATCGAGTCCCCAGCCATCTGCTTCTTGGCCCACTCCAGGGACGCCTGTCTAGCTGAATATGCTCAGCAAGCAGAAAGGAAGACGCTGTGGCAGCACTCCTCCTCTCCTGTCCTTTCAAACCTACCACTATACAGACAGCGAGGGATTACAACGCGTGATCCGGGTGATGGGCGACGAGGTGGCATCCGTGTGAAAGGTGAGGGTGAATATCTTGCCTTGGCAGGGCTCCATCAGATCATCACAGCCAAAGAGATGCCACACATTCTCATTCATAAATACCCACAGATGTATGAACACAGGTACTGTCTGTCTATCTGTAATGTATTCTATTTGACCTCTACACACATTTTTCATGTAATCATACAAGTGCATGACTGGTATGAATGCGTTTTTTGGATCATTTTTGTGGTTTTTGCTGTGTGACCCAAGTAAATGTCAATATTAAGATACAGGATATTAGTGATTATCACCAACTGCTTTTCATATTTAAGAAATATTAAGGAAGCAGTAAGGAATGTCCCTTGTTCAATACAAGTTAAAGCCAAAAGCTGTGTCCAAAATCATGTACTGTTGTGTAGGTACTACATTTAAATTTAAATTTACTTCACGACCGTTGAAAAAGTATGTTCTATATAGTATGAATGCATGTAGTATGAATGAATTCGGATGTACTGCCATGTTGTTACTGTCACATGACCTACCAGCGTCAGGTACGTTCCTTCAACTCCATTCACAAATCCTCTCCCATGGCGTCATGGGATAGTAAAGTGTCCGTTGTATGCGCACTTCAGAATCTCACCGGAAGTAGTAAGTCATTCGGTTACTTTTCGCCTACTGTTTTTTGAATACTATGAACTTGGACACACTACTCTGTTTGCATACTGTTTTTCGCATACTATATAGTAGAGAGTATTCGATTTCGGACGCAGCTAAAGTTAAATTTAAGAAGCTTTTGATAAAACTTAAAGGGATAGTTCACCCCAAAATGAAAATTCTGTAATCATTTACTCACCCTCATGTTGTTCCAAACTAGCTTTCTTCTGTGGAACACAAAATAAAAATTTTGAAGAATTTTGGGGTCCAAACAATTTTGAACCCCATTGACTTTCATTCTATACATTTTTCAAAATATCTTATTTTGTGTTGTGCCAAATAATGAAAGTCATACATATCAACAGCATCTGTGGCACAGGGCCATATGGGCATCTGGGCACGTGCCCAGTGGCACTACGTCAAGAGGGGCACCATGCAGGGCTGTATAAATATTCTCATATAAATATTCTTGTATAAATATGCAGCGATATGGCAACAGCTTTGCAGCTGAAATAACACATTTTACACAGTCACTGTCATTGATTATTACTCCAATATATTAATGCTTCAGTACAAACATAATATTTTAGCTGTAGTTTTCATTTTGAGGATAGTTAGATAAGGCTATCTTTCTAATGCATATTGTTTGAAAGTTACTGGGTTAACTGGCTTTAAAAGGTCATGAAATAGATTAAATATTAGAACTAACTTTGCACAGTTTAAATGTTTCCATCACACTAGTTTCCTATTAACATGATGTTTAGGCTGTTCCACTTTCTTGTGGATTTTAATATTTTCCTTTGGGATAATGACGTCTATTGTGCACAGCTTATTGTTAAGACATTTTAGGGTTTGTTTGTTTTTGATGAATTAATTTCTCATACCTATAATGTTCCTTAAAGTCAGCATTAAATGAAAATTCACCTATCTATATTATATATATATATATATGAAGTGAAGTGAAGTGAAGTGAAGTGACATGTGGCCAAGTATGGTGACCCATACTCGGAATTTGTGCTCTGCATTTAACCCATCCAAGTGCACACACAAAGCAGTGTGCACACACCCGGAGCAGTGGGCAGCCATTGCTGCGGCACCCGGGGAGCAGTTGGGGGTACGGTGCCTTGCTCAAGGGTCTCACCTCAGTCGTGGTATTAAGGGTGGGGAGAGCGCTGGACATTCACTCCCCTCACCGACAATCCCTGCCGGACCTGAGACTCGAACCCATGACCTTTGGGTTACAAGTCTGAATCTCTATCCATTAGGCCACGACTGCCCAATATATATATATATATATACAAACCCGATTCCAAAAAAGTTGGGACACTGTACAAATTGTGAATAAAAAAGGAATGCAATAATTTACAAATCTCATAAACTTATATTTTATTCACAATAGAATATAGATAACATATCAAATGTTGAAAGTGAGACATTTTGAAATGTCATGCCAAATATTGGCTC